>APFE031431086.1:4946-73832 GCA_000404065.3 Pinus taeda
TGGCGGGTTCTTCGTGTTCGACGCGAGGTTTTCATCATTGGCCTCCGATCGGATGACTCTACGGGTGTTCGACATCGGCTCATTCATTCACACGCCGTAGACTGTACCTATAGTACCTTGAGGGCCATTGTCATTATCGGTGGTACCTCTCGTGTCTGTTAACAGCTTTCATCATTAGCTGGTAATCAGACGATGTTCATGCATGTTCGACTTGAGCTCACATGTTCACATGCTTAAACTTGTACTTATGTTCGGGTCGAGGTGGAGCGCAAGACCCTGGATTGTGTCTATTGTAATCCAGGCGTGATTTTGATACATGACTCATTCACTCGATGGCTGCGACCATACCGGAGTCACTTCATTGATCCTAACCAGATGGCTGCGTCCATACTACGGATCTAAATATCATGTACTCTCTTATGGATGGCTGCGACCATGCCACATATATCATGTATCTAAACTATCAAATTGTATCTCTCAATGCAGATTCTCGGCAGCAGCTATATATGTTCTTGTAAAGCACTTCACCCCTCTCTCTCTCTCGGGGCTCATGCTTTAAGGGGCATATGTTACACAGTAATTTGTCACTGTTGGTCACCGTCCCTGTTACCCTTGCTTTCGTACGTTGGAGGACACATTTATGGACCTGTGACCAGTGACACAACTTAAAAACACTTGCATGGTATTCCCCTAAGTATGAACTTCATATTCCCTGAAGACACCTTTTGCAGATTATCCCTAAAAAGTACCCTTTTTCCATTAGCGTGGGTTCACAGTGTCTTGCCCGCGCCAATGAATCAGTTCCTTAAAAGGAGGCGTGCCTATTAACGCTCTGTCATAGAGAAAAGCCCGCGTCACCTAAATTTGGTTATGATTTTTAGCCAGCGCGCACTCATATGTTTTTTCCTCTTTGTTCATGGAGTTCTCTGAGGGAAAAATCCTCATGGAAGTGGTCGAGTGTCATCTTTTTATCCATGAAAACTAAGTTCAGTGGCTATTCATGGATAATACTAATCTTCAGTAGGCATCCTGATACAATGCATACTCCTTCCTCCTCCATCTATAAATGACTGTTCCCCTGCATTAAACCAACTAGTTTTTTGCTAGAGCTATTGTGAGTACTGAAATAACGCTGGAGTGATAGTGAGAATTGAGAAGTATAGAGGGGTTATGCTGCCAAAATATTGAGAGAGAAGAGGTCACTTTGCAAGGCGTATTTAGCTGCTTGCCCAGTCAGAGGAGGTTCAACGTCAGAACCCTTTGGTTGTAATATTTCTCTGTTTTTACTGATTAATGAACGACTATCATTATGGTTCCACTCATGTGTCTTTCAATGGTATTTGAGTTATGTCTTTTCTGACCGATATATAATTGCATATACTGGATTTTACGCTTGTGTTTGTATCGTTCTTTGTGTGTGCAGGTGTCCGTTTACGTGGAGCGTAAGGATTGTGACCAGCCAAAGCAAAGGGACGGGAGCGGCGTTTCTTCTACAACTACTAGCGTTGGATTCCAGGTAGATCATCATGACCGATCTCTGATTTATGCAATTAGGAACCTGCATGTAGCGTGGTGTGATTGTTGCTAGACCCGTGTTGGGCTAGTGGGATCGCCTCTGTCCACAGAGGGGATTTACCAGTTCAACACCAACACACACCCATATACTCTGATCTCTATGTAGTTTTGGTAGAGATACTAGTCTCCTATTCTGACTTGATCACTAAGGTGCAAGATCCTCTTGATTTCAAGACTGACTCTTGGTTCACTTTGACTGCTGAAAAGTTGCGCTATTGGGTGAATGAAACAGTTAATGAAATCTGAAAATTTGAACTTAGTTGAGTTCTTTCTGATTAGCGAGGTATAATGAATAACTGATTGATCTTCTTGCTGCTCATCCTGCTTGTGTAAAAAAATGGGTAATTTGTCTCCCTACTAAAAAATGAACATGTGAAATAAGATAGAAGAGTATTTGAATACTCCTTCAGTTGTAATATTCATAACCTGCTCATGCATAACATAAGCCAAAAATTGATTGTAGTTATACATGAAGGTAGGCTTGTTTTCTTTTGAAAAGATATATAAATAACCTAAGATAGACTCGTTTACCCATTGATATGATGGGTAGCCTAACATGCAGGAAATGAGGGAAATAATTTGCTTGGATCTCTTTGGAAACATGGATGTTGAGTAAGGAGGATTTTTCTTGGGAAGCTCAGTATCTTCAGAGAGAAAAATCTCAAAGATTTGAGCTCTTTGAGGGAATGTAAGTTTATGATATAGGTCAATCAGATCTGCAAGGGAGAAAAAGTTGAGGGAATCACTCTCAGGTATCAAAAGCATTTTGTTTATGGCTTTAGCAATGATGGTTATTAGAATGTCACCATTCTGATCCACTACTATTCTTTGCAAGGGATTATACTTAGATTGACACCAATTGACCAAATCAGGGAAAGAATGATCTTGGGGAAACATGTATAGAGGAATATTTGATTCCTAGAGGTTTATTTCATCCTCTGAATCAAGGTATGTTTGTCTGAGCCAGTTGTGCAATTCAAGCATGTCAAATTCACACACAATATCTGTGATCTTGAAATATTGGACGGCTAATAAGATACGGTCCCGGTCAAGAGGATTAGAAGTTTGTGGGTTTTCCTGTGCTGAAGAATAACTAGCGGAAGATTTTTCCTTCTTCCTAGGAGCCATAATATTTGACAGAAATTGTAATATGACAAAACAATAGAGATAGCTTGAGCGATGATTCAGGTTGTAGAGTTGGCTCAATAGCACATGTGCAGGAAAACTAAATAATCTTGAAGCAATGGAACAATGGAACAATAAGAAAAGCAGTTGTAACTGGGACAATAAGTATTTAAAGGGAAAGTTAAGCTACCGTTTATAGTAGAAGGCATTAATAACAGGCTAATCGGTGAATTAATGACTTAACAAGAAAGGATTATAGCAACGAATAAGCTTTTACAGTGGAATGGTTAAAACATTTATTCAGCAAACGAAATAGGCATTTATTCGATAATGGATAATGAGAATGGTTATCAGGAACGACTATGAAAATAGGGGCAGACACGTGGCATAGAAATATTGGATGAAGATGGAGCGGAAGGATTAAATGTCAAGGTGGTATCAGAAGGCGCGGGAGAGGGAATAGCGGATTTTGGAGGGGGGGACAGTGATAAGTAGTTTAGAGTGGTGCGGGGCGGGGGAATGTTGAGAGGGTGACACGCAGGTGGGGGGCCCACGTGGTAGCAACCTCTTTTCGCACCCCCCCCCAAACCGTTAACTTGTTTCATAGCTGGGGGGTGCGAAGCGCTTCCCCACCGTAGGTCTGCACGGGAAGGGTCGCATCCATCAATTTCACTTTGTTTATTAACACTTGCCGACAAATTTTTTGGTCATTTATGAGCTTGATTAAAAAAACATTTACATATAACCCTTTACAATACTTAATCACCACTTAAGCGGGGTAATTAACAATAATAAGAATTAATTTTGGGTTGTGTTATATTCTTTCCACATAGTTAACAGGGGGTTTGAGGGGTACCCGTAACCCCACTTTATGGGGTCCAGGGCAGCGCCCCGGAAAATTTTGGTTTTGGACCCTATGTTAGGTTGGGCGGACCCACCTATGGTTTTGTGCATGATTTTTGCACATGTTTTTTTTGGACACGATGGTTTTCGGTCCATGGTTTTGGACGCGATGGTTTTTCGGTCCATGGTATTGGATGCTTCGACATGTATAAATATGTATCGTAACATTGAAAGGAACATAATGAAAAATCAAGCTGGTAGTCCCGGTTTTGGGATCTAGTGGGAAATCTCTGTGTATATGTGTTTTATGTGTTATGCTCTCGCATTTTTATTTTTCTTGTAATTTAGAATTCGTATGCAGGTAATTTCTGTACAGGGTTAAAACCTACAATTAATACAATCACTAATCAAATAATCAACTATTTCAAACCTAATCTGACAAAAAGAAAACTTAGCGATACTTGGGCATGTCCATGTTTATCGGACTCGATACCTGGATCAGCCAAAACTCACATTGTTTCTAAGCTAGAGTCCCCCCAAATAATATAGGCATGAAACCGGGAATGGATTACTTTAACGCTGACAGCTTATACTCGATAGGGGTTAGCTAGAGAGCCTGGGTGGGAATAAGGAGAAGGCGAAGCGTGTCGTTCACAATGGAAGGAGATCCCCCTACTTCGCCTCTCTGTCCCGCCCCAGGACGGGTTGACGGGGCAGCACAAACACTAGGCCTTTATTTTCCTAATCTAACCTAATTTCTAATTTTCAACCAATATTAAACTATTTGGTTGAATTTATTCTCTAGCCTAGAAAAAAAATTTAAATGATCTAATCAAGATTAAACAATTTGATTCAGATAAGAAGAAAAGACTGTGACATAAAAACAAACTGCACACAGACCTTTATTATTACAAATGAAATTTTTTCATGAAGTGGCACTTTAAACATGCACACTCATTCAAAACTTTTTGACTTTCTTTTGATGGGGTTCTATTTCATCTCTTTTTATTTTTCTATTTTTTTATATTTCATTTTTGTTTCTTTATTTTTTTATACCCTCTTTTATAAAATAACAACTAACTATCAAAAATAAAGTATGTCACAACACTCACCTCAACAACTTGTTGATTCATCAATAACCAGTTTTCCAAAACCAAGATTTTTCTCTTTCCTAGAGTCGTGGATGACGTTGCATCAATAACTGGTGTGGAAGGTGAAGCTTTTTGTGTATGATTTAGGGTTTTTTGTTCTCTTGGTTTAGGTACTCTTTGGGCGTACATTCTTGATATTTGATATTTGATTGTCTAGAAATTTAATAAACCATTTGTTGTGTAAACATATTTTGAATTAGACAATGATATAGAGGTGCTATTTTCTTGCACATTATGACATGCAAAGATTGCATTAGATATTTGTTCGGGCACAATTTAGCTTATTAGGGCAAAGCAAATGAAAATACCAGAGACAAAAGAGAAAGAAATAGTGAATTGATAAAATGAAATGTGTGCTGCATGTGATAGTTTTGATACGATGCAATGACTACTGCATGTTTTGAAAATTTTGCTAGATTTCCTATGTTCGTAAAGTATGAAACGAGAAAATACAAATCCCTAAAAAATTGTGCAGAATAAGAATGTTCTAGAGAAAATTGTTAAGAACTTGAGCAATTGAGAAAATGAACTGTTGAATAACATTAAATCCGCTCAACAAATACCAGAGGCAAAAGATAAAGAAATAGTGAAATGATAAAATAAACTGTGTGTTGCATGTGATAGTTTTGATAATACGCAATGACTAGTGCATGTGTTGAAACTTTTTCTAGAGTTCCTCTGTTCTTAAAGTGTGGAATGAAAAAATACAAATCCCTAAATAATTGTGCATAAAAAGAAATAAGTTCTATAGAAAATTGCAAAAGAACCTTAGAAATTGAGCAAATGAATTGTTGAATAATGTTGAATCCACTCAGATATGAGCCCACAAAAGTATTCTCTAGTGCAAATGTTTGTGTTTCTCTTCTTTTCCATTGGTAGATTCAAATATGGTTTGGTTGATTGTATAAGTGAAAATAGGTTGGTTTGTTTATATGCTACTTATATTCGTTTCTAATGTTGTGTAAATTTGCAATATGTTGCTCCAATCCCAATTACCAGTTGTTGCTATTATTCACATGGAAACTACTACATACGACACTCTTAATAAATAAAAATTGAAAATATCAAAGTCAATGCTTACGGGAAGTAATGGAAATAAGTATATTGTGAAACTATCTCGTCCATTTACTGTTTATTTTTCTCTAGAGTTAATATCATTGAAATATATGTCATACAAACGAAAATTTGTGATACAATATAAGGTCATTCTCTATCTGTACTATGTTTTTAAAGGTTTTGCGATGCATTTTCCAGCTTTAATTGCCCAAAATATATCAATGGTTTCTTGAATTTAGGATTTTGGGTTCAAATTTTAGCACAATCTAACAATTGTACAAGTTTTTGAAATGGCTAAGTGCATATATGCAGTAATAAAAAAGATCATGGAAATTATGACAAAAAGCTTTGAAATTAATAACAATAATTATAAACAATCGTAAATAAATATTATGTGTATACATGTTTAGTTATTTCTATTATGAATTGAATTAGTTACTAGGCTAGCCCCCACCACTAAATCGTTGACAATTTCTTTTAGTTTGATACTATAATACGAAAAACGTTGAACGGAACTTGATTTATAAACACTTTGATACACAATTTTCAAGATCATAGTACAAAGATAATTGCCATAACACATTCTAGTTGGTTGTGTATACATTTTATCATGATTTCTAACAAAGCTTTTTATTTACTAAACCTATTAATTATGATTTAATAGTGCAATCCCAATAGTCCTTACAACCATTTTTTTCTTATGTTTTATCAGATTCAGATCTTATTTATAGATTTATCAACATGTTTAACACTTTCAATAAATAGAAATTGAAAATTTCAAAGCGAATGTTAATGATATCTTGTAAAATAAAACTCAAAATTTGAAAATGATTTATTTTCTTACTTTGGTCATGGTTATTCCCTTAATCTTATCAATATATGTGTACTAAATAGAAAGGATGCGTGAAATAAAATAAATATGAGTTCATTGTGATCATGTGCATTATTGTACATGTACTCAATATAGTGGTACAGAAATATCGTGTATAAACACGATGCAAAATCAATCAACCAGGAAAATGCCAAAACGGTTTACATTTAATCTTGTAATGAAGGCCCTTAATTAATTTTTCTATTAATACCAAAGCATGTCGATAAACATTGGGGTACAACTTCCTTCACACAATGGTCAATCATTGACATTTGAAACTGTTATTAATTGATGTGGGCCCCAGATGTTATGAGGAGGAAGTAATGTTTGTGAAATGCATTACTAAATAGCAATTCAAAAAGAGGTGTATATTCAATATCTTGATAAATATTAGACAAAGCTTTGGGCACAGTCAAAGCGTTGTCGCACATGCATTTATTGTCAGATATGCACATCCATTTCTGGATAGCTACTTATGTATTCAATAACATGCTCTAGTGGACACAATCAAAGAAATATGCATGTGCATTTGTTCTTCGTACATGCTTCCTCTTTGGTAATCTCAGGGGAATAAAGACACCTTCGTATAACTTCCATTGCACACAATAGTCATTGGATTCAATGTTATTAAATAATCATTATAACAATTGGAGTAGAAATCTATCTTCTTTCTTTTAAATGACAACATAACAGTTTCAAATATGTGTGGAATGATGGTGTGTGGAACAAGGAACATAAACCTCCATATTCACATACGTCCACACTTCGACGTCACATATCGCTATGTCTACATTATTATTGGTAACATTTAATGACAACATAATAAAATTATTTCGATATGTGTAGAAAACTCTTTGCATAAGCACATTTGTCTGCAAATAGTTTTCATAGTCTAGCAAAATCAAGATCTTCTATGTTGAAAACTATGGCAAAGAAATGATTAAAGAACTATGCATATGTGCATAGCTATATTTTTGGCAATATTTTAACAATAAATAATTCATAGAATTTATTAAGCGACATTGTATATTAGCTTTGAACTTTCCCGCACTCACTCTTCGCACTGAAACAGAACTCTGCACTCACATACATCAATGCTAAATTTGTAAAATTTCACTAATTGAAAAAACATTTCAATCAAAATATAACTATTAAAATATGATATCTGAATGTTAAAAATAAATTGTTTAAATTAAATATATATCTATAAATCTGAAATAAAATTATTTATTTAGCAACTAAAATTAAATTAAAATATTAAAACAAATGTTTACAAGACATCAAAGAGGCTATACAATTATTTTGTTAAGTCATCTCACCATTCAATTCACCGACTACACACCTTCTCACGCATTCAGAAAACCACATAAGCATCAAAACATCAAATCTAGAAACATAATGCAAATGCATATGTGTGGAACCATAGAGAAAATCCATTTATGCACAAAAAGATCTCATGCACAACCATATCCACATAGCTTCATCCGCACAACCACTTGCTGACTCAACAATTCCCTTATGTCGGTCATTGACATTTAAAACTTATATTGATAAACGTGGGTCTCAAATATCATGGGTAGAAAGCATTCATTCTGAAATAAACATTGGACAAAGAATTTGTTCTCTACAAACGCTACCTCCAAACAACATATCCGTTGTGTGCAAAAATATCTCAAGCTTTCCTTGTATGCACTTCCACACTCCATAGAATCTATTAATAATGAAATAAGTATTGCTCTTGTGCACAATGTACTGATACCAAAACACATTACAATTAAAAGATCCTTCTGCATTTTCCTTATTTCACATAAATTTTACACATGCATTTTTTCTTTGCATAACATCTGCACACGCACAATCACCTCTACACAACAAATTCTGCACTCAATAATGTCTTTAGTCATTGATATTCGAAACTAATATTAATTAATTTTTCAAATGTTGAGTATGCTAAAATTAATAATTAGAATGACCAGGCTTTAATACTCATTGCAACTAAAATTCTCTTTTTGTTTATGCAATATCACTTTTGTTGTACTACTAAAAGTTTCGATTTCTTGTTGACATTATAAGAAATTGTGTTCAATTCCATCTTACCAGTGTTGCTGTGTGGAGTGCGGTGGTTTGTTTTCTTAGCTATAACCTTAGAATATGTATCATTTTTTTGTTCATTTCATTGAAAGTTCCCAGACATAAATAATTAGAATTAGAATTTTAAATTCACTTTTATGCAAAAATAAAATAAAAATATCTTAAATACGTATGGGAAACTTAAATATCTTAAATGTGATTTCAATTGTGTGTGGCTTCCTTGTTCGGAGATTTCACTGTGCAGAGGAAGCCTTCTCTCCACACACAGAAAGATCCATACAAGGGCTCATGGAGTATGGGCATGTTAACTTTAATAAATTTTATGCTTTTATGCTCTTAAGTGAAATGTGCAACTAGTTGAAGAAGCTATCTAGCTTTCATTGTTCAAATTTCTGTACTTCACACAATTCTATGCAATTTTTCTTCTACATAGTTGATACTAATGTATACTTTCCAAATAATAGAAGAAAACTTAACATTACCTTTTATTATTTGCTGGAAGGATTTAATTATTGCCGAATATATTTTTCGGTTTATTGTATGATTGAAATTTGGTTATATCAATTATAAGTATCAATGTTTGAATCTACGGAATTGCGCAATAATGATTTCTTCGCATTCAAGGAAAATCATTTTCTTTTGCACTAAGTACTTTGCACACTGTATTTTTTGTCTGAACACGTACGAAAGTGGAATCTTTATTTGGATTTAGAGAGTAAGTGCAAAAAGATCAAAGCCATACAATATCAAATCTTAGTTATTAATCTTAGTGTTGCATATTGTAGTGGTTTTTAGAAAATTTAATATTCAAGTTTATGACATATTGTATCTTGTAGTTATCATAATGATAGTAGGCGACATACAAATTTTTGAAAGAATTCTCTACATTCCCGATGCAGAAACTTGGCATTCACACTTAGCATGCAAAAATTAATCAATGCCAAGTACTAATATTAATATATATTTAGTAAATCCACACACAATGACGTTATCACAACTAGTTGTAAAGATATCAATAAGGTCATATCTATCGATATAATAAAATACTATTTTCGATATCTATTTGGTGAGTTGAAGTATATATATTACTTTAAAAAAAACAATATTTAGCATCTGATTTAGTCATCCTATATTAGATAAAAAGCAATGAGTTTCAGTTGGAAGTGTTGTTGGCATTGGTGCTGGTGTGCCCCTTGTTGTTGTAGTTGGTGCTAGTATTGTTGGTGTAATAATGAGTAGCTCATATCTATATGTAATTGGTAAGAGAATTTAGTTATAGACAGATAACATTTGGAGAAAGTACAATCAAAAAATTAGAAATTAGGTTGGAGATTACATGGTGCTTATGCGAATGGGTCTGCTTTCATTCCTTGCATCACATATTGAACCTATTTCCCAGAAAATTTGTCAACTGAATAGTTTGAGACTAGTTTCTGTTACGTTGTAAATGAGGATGCAATATGGAAATGGATGGTCAGCTTTTTTTAGTGGTCAATTGAAAAGTACTATTCGGTGTTAGACTCCTGGAAAAAATGGTGTAGAAGTGGCTCCGCATATACAAAGCCAATGTTTATTTTATTATTAACAAACTGTGTGAAGTGCGGAGGTTAATAAAATGAAACGTTGAGAAATTATTGCGCATTATGAATTTGCAATGCAGTTCCACACGTATGCATTTATGTTATGTTGTTTTTTTTTATTTTTCTTTAGTTATTATTTATGAACGTATTTCACAACTACGAAAATAGTTATGAGAAGAATGTTGTGCAGGAGTGGTTGTGTGGAACTGATTCTCCAGAGAAAGCATATGCAGATAAGAATAAATGGACATGCATAAACATTAAGAGCTTTGCATATGCCACAATTGCAAACTTTGATAAACATGTCTTAGTTACAATGTTAATTATAGCTACAATGTTCAGTTTCAGAATTGCTAATGTCTAAATCATTTGGAATAGAAACCTTTTGCAATTTGATTTTGATACTCATATTTTTTTATATGAGAACTTCATTCTACAAAGCTCTCATTGTAACCTTTACATAATGAAATTATTATTATTTATTTGTTTGTTTGAATGGTTTACTACAGAGCTTGAACATGGACAAGCTATCGGTGTATGAATTTTTTCAATTGTTGGGACTACTAGTTGTAGCTCTTATTCTCATTACACTTACATTGGAGGACGTCAAAAACCCTGTAAAGAGGCTAATATGATAAATTTTAATTCTACGATTGAAAATTCCTTTCTACTTTGTGAAAAGAAACTTTACAAAATGAAATTATTATTATTTATCTGAAGAACCAAGTTCATTTAATATTGAGCAACATGAATATAATTTTACACATTGAATGTCTTGAGTACGTGTTAGTTCGTTGAATAATAAAAAAACATTGTATTTATTGATAGGATAGATCTAGTTAATCAAAATAGAACGTGATCTAGGATATTAATAAAATATTATCATGATATTGATTTCTAAAGCATGTGAAACGTATCTACCATTAGTACTAGAAAAATTGCAAGATTGATGACGATCATTGTTTAATGAATACAATTAAAATCAATAGGAGTAAAATGTCACTTCATAGCATTAAAATCAATAGTAGGTAAATGTCATTTCATATATGATCTACTCAATTATGACAGGATTAAGGAGGTTGCAAGTTCTTTACAAAAACAACGGCGATAGGGAGGTGCAGGGGGTTGAAAGCAGAGATTTCATTATACAGAATATAAAAATATTTTCAAACATTAGATATAAATTCCTATTTTTTATGAAAAAAAATGATAATGTTCATTTTCTATAGTCTATAGATAAGAGAATAGAGAAAATTGCAAAGATTGATTAAAGTTACGTGACAGTATTCAAAGTAGCAATGGACTTTGTTATATGTGTTATAAAAAACTAAAACAGATCATTCGTATAATAAGAATTGTATCCAGGTTCAAATTGTAATTACCATAGCTATGATTAAAATAAACGCCAAAGATGAAACATATTTCCAACCATCAAAAATAGTTATTGAATATCTATTTTTATTTCTATCAACAACAGAGAAATCATGTTCAAACTGTTCACAAAATTGGTAAACAATGTCAGAATTTGCACAAAACAATGAGTCTTTAACAATAACGTATACAATTGGAATAACAATAATATTATATGGCTACTCATAATAGCTATTATGTTGACAGTAACACTTTTTCTAATATCCCATTTCACTATCATATGCATGGCTACCATTTTCATTCTTTTGTCTCTTTAACTTTGCACATGCATTTCAGAAAAATAGAAACAATTGCTCTACAATCAATCAAATATATATAATAAATTATAATGTGACTTTGAAACAAAGCTATGTGGGGAAAAAACATGTGAAAATGTAAACCAGCTCGTTTTTATACATAAAATAACATTTGATTTTTAAAGAGTTTATCAAAACCTTTATACCTAGTGGCAAAAGTAGATGAAATGGAATCTCATGAACCATTCTATGAAAAAGCAATTTGAAATGAATAGTGAGAAACTTCATCCAAAGATTAACTCGATTCATCATAACATATATAAAAATCTGAACATTAGATCACTAGTGAACAGAAAAATGAATATTCAAATATTTAAGAAAACTTATAGTATGTAAAAGCATATGTTCTAATTGTTTAATCGATAACTATTTTCAGAGTTTACGTCTTCTTGAGGAAATTTCTTTAACTTTGTTTGTATGCAATATTTCATAGGAGAAGTTGTAATTTGTAATTTGGCACTTTGACTTAATATCTCTTTCTCAATTTCTCTTACTTCTTGATGGGACCCAGCCCACTTAGCAACGCTTTTGTGCTTTTTGTTTTGTGTTGGATTGTTTACGTGGCGGTTGGATGGTGTTCTCCCGCGGTTCTGTAGGTTGGTGGTGGCTGGATATTAAATGCAGTGTTAATATGGCAGTACCCTGCCTCGGTATACTACTCAACCCTAACGTTAACGCGTCTTCTCGATTCTTCTTTGGTTATTGTTCTGTTGCGCCGAGGGTTTTGTGAGCTCTGCGTTGGGAAAACAATGGGTGCGCTGTGTTGTGGTTCCTTCGGCTCTGTAATGAAATTTGTGGGCAATGTGCTGTGCTTTAACTGGTTCTGGGTGATGTATGAGACCTTCGTTGCGTGTTTGGTTATTCTGTTCGCCTGTTCGAAAACAATTATGTCTGGCTATGGAGGTTACTTGTCTGGTTTCGTGCTCAATCCTCGGTAAGTCACACTGTTACTCTGTTGGTTATGTCTTCGGTAGATTAACTGGTTGTTTGGCTTGCTTGTGGTTATCACTGTAACTTCGGTTGGTTGTATTTCGACTGTGGCTCGAATTCAATCTTCATGTTCTCTGTCATGTGGCTTTCATCGTGCCGCCTCTGTGTAT
The DNA here is from genome assembly GCA_000404065.3 of Pinus taeda. NCBI lineage: Eukaryota > Viridiplantae > Streptophyta > Pinopsida > Pinales > Pinaceae > Pinus > Pinus taeda. The sequence continues at coordinate 18,066 of APFE031431086.1, forward strand.
GCTACTGGTTTTCTGAGTTTTCATTCCAAGTTCGATTGCTGGTAATTATCTGGGTTCATTCGCCTTCTTATGACGCGGCCTTGACTGTGGCTGCAAGCACAGGGTTCTTCGGGAGGCACCTTCAGTTTTAACATAGGTAAATTATTTATCCTTGCTTCAATTCCACCTTCTCCTTGTTCAAGGTCTAACCCAACTTGCCCCTTTTCTCTCCAGTCTCTCAACTTCGCTCACTGTTCCAAAAATGGCTTCTCTTCGCGTCCTCTAGGTAAGGGTTTCATTCATCAGGTTAATGTTTCTTCTATGGGGTTTCGTTCCTCTGTATTTTCCCTGTAAAATGCACTAATTTACTCCTAGTTCCTTGCAGGTCCTCACAGGCAACCTGGTTGGCGTATTCTCCTGTATTCGATGGTGTTTGGTTGCTTATATTATGGGTAGGCCTGAAACTTGTTTTGTTTGTGAATGCTAGTTTCTGCTTGGAGGATGTCCCGTCCGCTAGTCTAGTGTCTGGTCACTGTATTGTTATTCATTTGCCATTGTCGTTCTGGTTTGATTTTGTGTATAAAGATATGGGCTCCAGCGTGACCCTGTTGCTGGTCTGTTACAAACCCTAACTCAGGTTTTTTTTGTTTGACTGGGTTGTTGTAATTTCGACTGTATTTGCATCTATCGTGACTAGGCTAGTCTCTGTCTATGCAATGGGACTCGGCCCTACCGACTTTTACTGTAGATTGTGATTTTGGACAATTTAAATGAAATTTTGATGGAAGAAAAGTGTATGGTTATTTGTTACCTTTGGAACTTTCGCTTGTCCTTCGTTTATGTTGTTGTGCATTCGAATGTATTTGCTTGTCCTTCGTTTACGTTGCTGTGCGTTGAACGTATTCGTTTGTCCTTAGTTATGTTGTTGTGTGCTTGAACGTGAGCGTGACTGGTTGTCTTATGGCTCAGAATTTGTTTAAAATTCTATATGCTTGACTTAAATTTGACTGTGAATTATACTTGTACAGTAGCCATGACAAAGTAACGATTTATAAAGATACAGTAGTCTTTTAGATGATGGGAATGTAAATGAAAATCAACAAATAATTATACAGACAATTTCGATGGACAGTACTTCTCTGGTTTTGAATGCTTGATAGTTTCTATTAATAAATTCACTCAACTTCTTCTCTTCTGGACTGAACCCCTCTCTGTTACATGTATTTTGGCTTTATAGCCCTCAGTTTTCAGTTGATGCTTGCAGTTGGTTTAACTGTTACAAAAAATAGTTACAAAACTTCTATTTCTTTCCATCACTACAGTCATCTGGCATTACAAGACTTGTAGGAACAGTTGATGGTTATTTTTCTAATTACTTAAACTACCTTTTAATTAACAACCGAACTACAGTAATCCTAAACTGAAAAATAAAAAGACACCTAGCTTTTTCTGATTTGTAAAATAAAATAAAAGAAAAATTATTCTCAATAGAATTTGATAATTCAATAGACTCTCGCTTGTGAACCTGGTTGGAGTCCTTTCTGCCTCGTCACAGTGAGCTGGATGCTCCTGCATCAGGCTCCCGGGGTGAGAAAAGATCATGACTCCGGTTCATGAGCTCCTCTACCAATGTCCCTGTTCGTTCAATCTGCCTGGCGTCAAGCCATGAGTTGTCCTCAATCGGACGGTTCTTCCACTTGACCAGGTACTGAAAATAATTTTTCCGCCGAGTACGCCTAACTACCTGAGTTTCGAGGATGCCTTCGATCTCAGGAGGTTGGACATAAGGCATTTGTCTTTTCCAACTTTCTCTATCTTCCTGGGTGTTCCGCGTGGATTGTCCAGGTTCATCCTTCTTTTCTTCCAACAAATCGCCTGTATACGGAAACAAATCTGCCACATTGAAGATAGGTGATATGCCTACTCCAGGTGGTAGTTGTATTTTGTAGGCATTCGCTGAAAACTTTCGCAAGATCTTACAAGGCCCTATCTTCTTGTACTTCAGTTTATTGTACGTACCTTTAGGGAACCGCTCCTTACGCAAGTGTACCAGAACTTCATCCCCTACCTCAAAATGAACTTCTCTTCTCCTCAAATTTGCATGTTCCTTATCTTCGACTGTTGTCCTTTTAATTTTTCCTTCACCTGTTCATGTAAATCCCTCATTGCATTTGCAAAACTTTCATCCGCACTCCGTCGTTCCTGTAAACCAAGATCCCGAAGCTCATGCACTCCACGAGGGTGCATGCCATAAAGAATCTGGAAGGGACTGAGACCCGTGCTACGATTCGGCGAATTGTTGTAAGCAAACTCTGCTTGCACTAGCACTCGGTCCCACATTCTAGAATTCTCTCCGACTAAGCTTCGTAACAGATTTCCTAGACTTCTGTTCACAACTTCTGTTTGCCCGTCGGTTTGCGGGTGATAAGCAGAATTGTAGCTTAATTGGGTGTTCATATTTTTCCATAAGGTACGCCAAAAATGTCCCGTGAACGTCACGTCTCTGTCTGATAGGATGGTTGTTGGTAACCCGTGTAATCTGACAATCTCATTAGAAAACAAGTGGGCCACGTAAGTGGCGTCACTAGTTTTCCGACAAGGTACAAAATGTGCCATTTTTTAGAAACGATCCACCACTACCATCATCGAATCATAACCTTTCTGTGTTTTTGGCTGTCCCAACACAAAATCTAAACTCACTGAATCCCAAGGTCTGCCTGGAATAGGTAATGGCGTGTATAATCCTGTGTTCTGGCTATGTCCCTTCGCTAGTTGACACACCTTACACTTAGCCACAAAACGTTGTACGTCCCGTCGCATTCTTGGCCAAAAATAAAAGTGACTAAGTTGCTCCAAGGTCTTGTCAATACCGAAGTGTCCAGCCAATCCCCCACTATGTTTTTCACGAATGATATTCTCCCTCATAGAAAAGTTGGGGATACACAATTGTCCTCCCTTAAAAAGCAATTTCTCCTGTATGTTATAGTCCAACCAAGGACTATTTCCCCTTACCAAAGGGTTTTGGCACGCCTCATAGGCTTCTCTGAAATCTGTGTCTGTCTTATAAAGATCCCGTAAATGTTCAAAGCCCAAAACCTGCATAGTGCTTTCCTGCAATAGTAAAGCTTTTCTACTCAATGCGTCGACTACCTTATTCGCTTGCCCGCTGATATGTTTCAGTACAAAATTAAAACTTTGTAAGTACTCCACCCATTTGGCATGTTTATGATTAAGTTTGTGTTGCTGCATTACATATTGTAATGCAAAATTATCTGAAAACAGCACGAACTCGTTCCCCAACAAATAATGCCTCCAGTGCCTTAGCGCCTGTACCACTGCGTAGAATTCCTTGTCATACGAGGAGTACTTCTGGCTACTCTCATTCAGTTTTTCATTGAAAAATGCCACCGGTCTATCCTCCTGACTAAGTACAGCCCCGATTGTTGTTCCACTAGCATCACAATGTACCTGAAATAATTTTTGAAAATCTGGTAGCCTGAGAATCAGTCTTTCTGTTATTTTCTTTTTCAATAGCTGAAAGCTCTTTTCTGCTACTTCTGTCCATCAAAAAGGTTGGCTGGCCTTTTTGATGGTCTCCAACATAGGAGCACAAATTCCGCTGAAATTTTTAATAAACTTCCTGTAAAAACTTGCTAATCCGTGGAAACTACGTACCTCAATCAAATTCTTCGGTGACAGCCAATTTATGATTGTTGTCACCTTTTCCGGATCCATCTTCAATTCGTTCTCTGCTATCACAAATCCCAGATAAATTAACTCTCTCTGCAAAAATGTACATTTCTTCAAATTTATCAATAACTTGTTCTGCTGTAGCTTCTCCAACACTTTACGCACATGCCGGAAGTGTTCTTCTCGTGTCTTACTAAAAATAAGAATGTCATCCAAATAAACAATTACAAACTTCCCAATATATTCCTTTAGCATCTCATTCATGAGTCTCATGAAGGTGTTGGGCGCACTGCTCAACCCAAACGGCATGACCAGCCATTCATATAAGCCTTCATTGGTTTTAAAAGTTGTCTTCCACTCGTCTCCCTCACGTATCCGGATCTGGTGATATCCGCTTTTTAAATCTATCTTAGAAAAGTAAGTTGCCCCACTCAGACAGTCCATCATATCATCCATACGCGGTAACGGAAATCTGTACCATATGGTGATTTTATTGATGGCCCTGGAATCAGTGCACATCCACCATTCTCCTCCCTTTTTGGGGGCGAGAACTGTTGGTACAGCACATGGGCTCAAACTCTCCCTGATCAATCCTTTGCCCAATAGCTCCTGCACCTGTTTTCTAATTTCTTCATTATCCTTGGGGCTCATTCGATAAGCAGCCTTATTTGGTAAGCTGGCTCCTGGTATGAAATCAATATGGTGACTAATACTCCGCTTGGGAGGTAACTTATCTGGAAAGTCGTCCACTACTATATCCGTAAATTATTCCAACATCTGTTGTATTTCTATAGGCAAATCTGTGATTTCTGTGTGCAACAGAACTGTCCTTGTCTTTCTGACTACAGCATAATTCATCTCGTTGTTTTCAACCTGCTTTAAAAATTGTTTTCTGCTCATTAGCAATGCCTTAGTTTCATTTACTTCAGCTGCCTCTTTCTCTTCCCTGATAGGCACAAGGGTATGCCTAACCCCATATTTTTCGAACTTATAACAGTTCAACACCCCATCATGTGTCACTTTTCTATCATATTGCCAAGGTCTGCCCAACAAGATGTTGCATACGTCCATTGGCATAATGTCGCAAATGATTTTATCCTTATAACGTACTATCTGAAATTCAACTTCAATCTGCTCATCTACCAGTAACTGGTGCCCCTTCTGTAGCCATGAAACTCGATATGGATTGGGGTGTTTCAGATGCTTCAGTCCTAACTTCTCCACCATCTCGGTTGACACCAAATTGTCAGTACTTCCGCTGTCGATTATCATTTTACAGCATTTACCTTGCGATTTACAAACTGTCCTGAACAGATCTTTCCGCTGTGTCTGCTCTATACTCTCATCAACTGGCTTCAACAACACCTTATGCAGCACTAAAGCTTCTCCTGTTTCTGGGGCATTTTCTGCCTCTTGAGGAGGTGCTACTGCTTCCTTCGGTTGCGCCACATACACGCCTCGTTGTCCAGTTGAATCTGTCTCTGGGCACTCAAAAGAGCGGTGCCCCCACTTGTGGCATCTGTAGCACTGGTAACCAGTTCCCCTTCCACGGCCATTTCCTCTGCCGCGCTGAAACGATCTGCCACCTCTCGTCCCATCTCCTTTTTCTGCTGTTTCCGAAGTCCTTGAACTGTTGGCTTCCTCGCTGTTGCTGGCAGTTCAGCCCTGCCATAGGACTGGCCTCTTCCTCTGGTAGACCCTCGTCCTCTCCGGGCATTCTGTCTTCGGTTAAGTTTCTCCTCTGCTTTGATCGCACTCTGGTATGCCTCCTCCGTATTGTTGGGAGACAAAATGCTTATTTCATCCAAAATCTCCATCCTCAGCCCATTTACATATCTGGTTGTCCTTTCTGTTGTATCCTCTGTGTATCTTGCTCGCAAATTTACTCGATAAAATTCCTCTGTATACTCTTTCACAGTCAGTCCCCTCTGTCTCAAATTCTGAACCTGCCTATGTAACACGATTTGGTAATCTCTTGGCAGAAATATGCCCTTCAATTTAGCTACCATCCTCGTCCAAGTTTTTATCGGAGGTTTGTTCAACCTCTTTCTCTCATTCTGGACACTGTCCCACCATAGGGTTGCGTGTCCTTTCAGCTTTGTCACTACAAACTTGACCCTACGATCTTCATTAACTTCCTCACATTCAAAATACTTGTCCATCTTGCTAATCCAATCTAATACAACGTCGATAGATAAACTACCATCATAGGTTGGTAATTCTGGTTTTGGTCTGCTATTTGACAATAATACAGACTAAAATAACTTCACTTCTGGTGAGTCACCTTCAAGCCCATCTGTCGCTACTTCCACTTCTTCTTCGCTCACATCACCTAACTCTGGATCTCTTCTCCTGCCTGCTTCTACTGCTTCCAATCAAGCAGTAAGAACTCTGAGTTCTTCTCTTAACGCCTCATCTGCCATTCTACGAGCACCTCAGCCTCATCCTCGTCTACCTATATCCATTTCTCCCAAATCTCTTCCACTCAAACAGCTCTGATACCACTCTGAAGGGACCCAGCCCACTTGGCAACGCTTTTGTGCTTTTTCTTATGTGTTGGACTGTTTACGTGGCGGTTGGATGGTGTTCTCCCGCGGTTCTGTAGGTTGGTGGTGGCTGGATATTAAATGCAGTTTTAATATGGCAGTACCCTGCCTCGGTATACTACTCAACCCTAACGTTAACGCGTCTTCTTGATTCTTCTTTGGTTATTGTTCTGTTGCGCTGAGGGTTTTGTGAGCTTTGCGTTGGGAAAACAATGGGTGCGTTGTGCTGTGGTTCCTTCGGCTCTGTAATGAAATTTGTGGGCAATGTGTTGTGCTTTAACTGGTTCTGGGTGTTGTATGAGACCTTCGCTGCGTGTTTGGTTATTCTGTTCGCCTGTTCGAAAACAATTCTGTCTGGCTATGGAGGTTACTTGACTAGTTTCGTGCTCAATCCTCAGTAAGTCACACTGATACTCTGTTGGTTATGTCTTCGGTAGATTAACTGGTTGTTTGGCTTGCTTGTGGTTATCATTGTAACTTCGGTTGGTCGTATTTCGACTGTGGCTCGAATTCAATATTCCTATTCTCTGTCATGTGGCTTTCATCGTGCAGCTTCTGTGTATGCTACTGGTTTTCTGAGTTTTCTTTCCAAGTTCGATTGCTGGTAATTATCTGGGTTCGTTCGCCTTCTTATGGCGTGGCCTTGACTGTGGCTACAAGCACAGGGTTCTTCGGGAGGCACCTTCAGTTTTAACACAGGTAAATTATTTCTCCTTACTTCAATTCCACCTTCTCCTTGTTCAGGGTCTAATCCAATTTGCCCCTTTTCTCTCCAGTCGCTCAACTTCGCTCACTGTTCCAGAAATGGCTTCTCTTCGCGTCCTCCAGGTAAGGGTTTCATTCATCAGGTTAATGTTTCTTTTATGGCGTTTCGTTCCTCTGTATTTTCCCTGTAACACGCACTAATTTACTCCTAGTTCCTTGCAGGTCCTCACAGGCGACTTGGTTGGCGTATTCTCCTATATTCGATGGTGTTTCGTTGCTTATATTATGGGTAGGCCTCAAATTTGTTCTATTTGTGAATGCTAGTTTCTTCTTGGAGGATGTCCCGTCCGCTAGTCTAGTGTCTGGTCACTGTATTGTTATTCGTTTGCCATTGTCGTTCTGGTTCGATTTTGTGTATAAAGATATGGGCTCCAGCGTGACCTTGTTGCTGGTCTATTACAAACCCTAACTCAGGGTTTTTTTGTTTGACCTGGGTTGTTGTAATTTCGACTGTATTTGCATCTGCCGTGACTAGGCTGGTCTCTGTCTATGCAATGGGACTCGGCCCTACCAACTTTTACTGTAGATTGTTATTTTGGACAATTTAAATGAAATTTTGATGGAAGAAAAGTGTATGGTTATTTGTTACCTTTGGAACTTTCACTTGTCCTTAGTTTATGTTATTGTGCATTCGAATGTATTTGCTTGTCCTTCGTTTACGTTACTGTGCGTTGAACGTATTCGCTTGTCCTTAGTTATGTTGATGTGTGCTTGAACGTGAGCGTGACTGGTTGTCTTATGACTCAGAATTTGTTTAAAATTATATCTGCTTGACTTAAATTTGACTGTGAATTATACTTGTACAGTAGCCATGACAAAGTAACGATTTATAAAGATACAGTAGTCTTTTAGATGATGGGAATGTAAATGAAAATCAACAAATAATTATACAGACAATTTCGATGGACAGTACTTCTCTGGTTTTGAATGCTTGATAGTTTCTATTAATAAATTCACTCAACTTCTTCTCTTCTAGACTGAACCCCTCTCTGTTACATGTATTTTGGCTTTATAGCCCTCAGTTTTCAGTTGATGCTTGCAGTTGGTTTAACTGTTACAAAAAATAGTTACATAACTTCTATTTCTTTCCATCACTACAGTCATCTGGCATTCCAAGACTTGTAGGAATAATTGATGCTTATTTTTCTAATTACTTAAACTACCTTTTAATTAACAACCGAACTACAGTAATCCTAAACTGAAAAATAAAAATACACCTAGCTTTTGCTGATTTGTAAAATAAAATAAAGAAAAATTATTCTCAATAGAATTTGACAATTCAATAGACTCTCGCTTGTGAACCTGGTTGGAGTCCTTTCTGCCTCGTCACAGTGAGCTGGATGCTCCTGCATCACTTCTCTTTGCAATTCTGCAACTAAAGCAGAGTTTTATTCATTAACATTAACAAAGCTAACTAGCAATTCTTTGTGTTCATGTGTAATAAATTAGCTATATCGTCGAATTTTGTTGCCTTTGAATATTTCAACTTATCTAATTCAATTGTTAACATTTTTCTTGAAATCAATCCAGAGTCACATGTGATACATGGGCCATCCAGATTTTGCACAATCTGTATGAATTTGGCATATGCATTTTCTCTTCAATTCTCTATGTTTGGATATTCAGAAATCATGTTCTCTGTTCTTCTTATTCTCGGAGACCACACAAATTTGAGTTTCTTCATTTGATTAGCATTTGGAAATTCCTACCTCTTTTTCTCTACAATAGAAGTAAATCCAGTCTCTGGTTGAAACAAAATAAGTTATTATTCATGAAATAATTGTCTCCTTCAAGATCACGTTGAATGCACTTGATAAATGACTTAGTTATTTGTCCCAAATGCTCTAGATCAGAAGTTGATTTCCATGTATGTTCAATGATTTGCAATTGTTAGAATATATTTCTAATAATATATTTTTTCACCACATTAAGGAAACCGATAGATTTAGCAAATATGCAAGATGTATCACAAATAGTAACTATCAACATTGTTGTTCGTATTGCAAATGAAGTCATCAACAAAGGACCTGTATTTAGAGCATCTTCTAGGTCCTTTATTCTTATTTTTAGGCCCAAATTTTTCGCTTCCTATTGACTAAGAGAGGTTGCAAACATGTTACTGGTAACTTGATGTAGCTCCATGAGCGATGTGGTTACAACTCCAGACAAATCAGCTTGTATTTTTGTTTCGTCTAAAACTTTATTGTTGTAAAGATTTACCTTTTCAATCTTCATTTTCTTATTGTTGCTTTAATACTTCGCATTTTGCAATGTGAATAAAAAATAATAGATCCCTTGGCAATTTGTGCTATTGTTTCCTAATTTTCAGCAAAACAAACACTAATCCAATAAGGTAGCATAACATTGTCAACTTCTATGTTTATAGCTCCTTTAACACTTATTCTTTTTATAGGACTTATAGAATTGGTTGATTCGCTAGTATACACTTCTTCTGAAATAAAAATCTACTAAGGCTCTTTGTGCTTCTTGTTATCTGATTCCTTGTCGTGACTCAGTTCTGTATTTGCAGTGTCTTTTGTCCCTTTTTTAGTTAACATTGAGCTTGCATCAATATCGCTTATCCAGTATACAGATTGCTCTACAGAAGTATTGATACATAGTTCATCGATGATTTGAGTCAGCATCTATGGTTAGCCCTTTCTTTCCACGAGTATCATTTATGCAACATACATATTGATCTTCAGAAATACTGATACTTGATACTTCCATGCTATCTTCAGCTTCTGTGATTCGTTGCTATTTTTTTTTGTCGATGCATTTTGACATTCTTCGATTTTCTCTCTAATATACTCACTAGATCTTACTTTTGCAAACACAAAATTTGCTCTGACTATTACAACTGTGAAATCTGTTACACAAAAAAATTGTCCATAAACAGTAAATGAAGATACCAAAGCTAACGTTCATGGAACCGAGTGAAAATATACTTTGAAGCTACAAAACCATTGCATCCATTTATTACACATATCATTTCTAAGTGACAATAAATTATTTACAATAATGAAAACTAGCTCACAAACTATTGATAATAATTCTCGTTGCAAAAAAAATGTGCCAAGTTATGTCTATTACGAAACTACAAGGCCATGTAGTTGGTGTCCACCACTTGGTCATTATCATCTTTGAATTATGAATAACCTAGCACACACATTTCAAAAAGCTTAGAGACACATGTGGTTTGACCAATTATTGCAAATTGCTTCACTCTCTTATCTGCTAACCCAAATAAATGTTGGTTCACAAATTAATGGCAGTTTTCAAAAAGTCCATGAACATAGGGGAAAAGTATCACAGAAAATGGGAATATGTGGAGAAGATATACAAAGTAGTGAGTATGTATAGAGAAAGGAAGATGCAAAAAAGACAACAACATTTCTGCACATTTGCAAGTTTTGCACAATGTTTGTGCATTTTTTCCTATTTTCCGCACTTGTGCACAATTACTTATTAGCTTAAGTTATAATAATAAAATTAAAAAATATGAAACTATTATTTATTTTTAATAGTTAGATTAATAACCTATTCATTTTGGACTCCACATGACAACGAATAAACAAATCTATCTTTACAGTCTATATGAAAATAGTTGAAATTTACAAAAGTGTGTTGCATTGCATTTAAAATTGTTTATGAACTTTATTGCTTCAAAACAAAAAATGTATAACTTTTGTAGTGTTACAATCACTCTAAGTATAACGAAGCATGTATTGCATCATGGTCACACTAGTATGAATGTGAAATATGAACATGACATTTCTGAAGAGGGAAATTTGTCCAAATATGATCAATAATTGTCTTATTCCCAAAAATAAAATTCCTCCTTATTTCTTGTAACTTCTCACACCGCATATATTCTAATATTTTTTTACTTCTCTTGCTATTTGAATTAATTTCAACATTGAAATCTCCAATAATTATAAAAATGTAATCACCAAGTATGAATTGTGCCTTTGTTATTGTTATATCTTCAATGATTGCGGAAATGGGTACAAGTGGCGCAACATATACATTTATTATGCATATCCGACATTAGAAATATACCTCCGACAAAACAAGTTCAATTTTGTTATTGCAAATGTTTTTCATCGATACGATTTCTATGTTTTTATGTATGCAAATAAGTACTCCATGAAGACAATTTGATATGTTGAAATTGAATTTATGAAATTCAGTATTGGACAGTGGAAATTTTAAATGTGTTTCCTGGATGCAAAGAATCATAGCATTCATTAAATCTTCATCACACACACAATGTCATTCACATGATCATGTAGACTTTGCATATTCAAACTTGCAAACATTTAAGTATTTGCACTTACTATCGGCTCCTTTATGTACCTTGATTTCCATGATGCTTTAGTTCTTACATTAGATAAATTTTGAGGTAAAAAATGGGCCTTAAAACCAAAATGTACAACAAAAATCATCTTTATAACAACCAAAAGGATTCAATATGATGATGTCAATCATGGGGGATGATTCACCATTTTTGGAGTAAAAGGGTAAAAATATAAAAAAACAAAAAACAAAACTACATTTTCAACTCATATTTTCAACTTATCTCCTTACGATTTTATTCAAATTTTAAGAAGGAGCACTCATTATATGCAAAATTCAATTTTTCATCCAAGAAGTACCTATGTTACATACTTTTGATGGACCATACTACACGAAAATTGTGAAATGCATGAAAAAACGTGATTGCAATCACGTTTTTTCATGTATTTTACATGTTTTGTGTTGTAGGGTCAATCGAAAGTATTCAACATGGGTACTCATTGGATGAAAAATTAAATGTTACATCCAATGAGTGTTCCCGCTCAAAATTTGAGTAAAATCATAGGGAGATAAGTTGAAAATACTATGTTGGATTTCAAGCCTCTGTGGTAGTTTTTTGTAGCTTCATGTTCCGGATTATCCACAGTTTCCAGTTCAGTCTGTCGACGTTTCGAACCCCAAAGGGGGTCCATCATCAGGACACTTTCTGAAAGATAGAAATGAACGAAATGAAAGATGATGAGAGAAGGAGCTGGGCACCCCCTTTGGGGTTCGAAACGTCGACAGACTGAATTGAAAATACTAGTTGAAAAAATAGTTTTTTTCATTTTTCCCTTCAAAACTTGATGATATAATCAAATATTATTTTATTATTTCCACTATTATTTTGTAATATTCCTTAGGAGGCCCATTTTAGACTCAAAATTTCTCTAATGAACGTTTTTTTCTTCTAATACTTTCTTATTTACACAAAATTTCTTTTGTGTTAATCTTCGAAGAATATGCAATGATTCCATTGTTCTAACATGTGATAATGTTGTGTAAACTAGTCCATGTGTTGATATGCCACTTGGATCAAATGAAATTCCATTTACTGTTAAACCCTGGGACTGGTGAATTCTAACACATGCTAGTTGTATTGGAAATTCTTTTCGCATTATAGTTGTAAAGCTCTTGCTATTCAATGTCAATGGTTTTGAAACACACAATTGGAGTCCAATTAGATAAAATGTTTCTGTCATACAGTTCAAGATACTTGTTTCTTCGAAGTTTGTCGATATTTGTATTTACGAAGTCTATCCATAACACATCAACATTATTGTTATTTTTCATATGTTTTTTGCATATTCCATCAATTCTGTTAATGAGACCATCTTCTGTATTATAGTTCCTTGCATATAGCTCAACAAGAACATTGCATTTGATAAGGATTCTCAACAGTAATCTCATTGTCTTCTCATATGAAACAAATACTATATTCTTACTGTGAGATTCATCAAATGCGTTAACTATTAGCTCTTCATTTACATGTGATAACATTTTTTCGTTATGCTTTTGTACATCCATGTTTTTGTAAAATAGGTATGGAAACAATGGATCCATTGGAGCAGGTCTATAACACTTGTTATTTATATATCTCATGTCTTCATCAAATTGTTGATTCAGTCGCATTTTGTTAAGGATTTCAATGAACTTGTTATCTTTTTGAAGCATTGGCGTATGCATTCATAGCATTTGACTTTTTCTTTCCAAAAATCATATACCAGTTTTTTGCCCACTAAAATTGGTTGCGCAAAAATCAAAGAATGTTTGATCAGTTGCACTTGGAATAAGTCATCTGAAAATATAGCATTATTATTTCCAAAATATGCCAATGGAGTATGCTCAATTTCGTGTAAGTGTTTTAGCAATGTGGTATAATAATGTTGAACCTATCAAAGAAGCCTCATTAATCAACATAACATGAAGTAGTTCACAATGTTTTGTCAATGTGTCTAATTTTTCACCTTTAAGTGAAAAATATTCTTATTTGTTAAATGGTAAATTGAATGAAGAATGCAATGTTATACCACCTGCATTGAATGTTTCCTTCCCTATATATGTTGTGATGATTTCTTTTAATCGACATGGGTCATATCTGAACATGTTATTGTACAAGTGAATTGGAGATTGGAATATTGCTATAACAATAAATGTTTTTCCAACACTTGCGCCACCGGTTATAAGTACATACAATGGGTCATTTGGATTTTTTTTCTTCTCATCAACTATTTATTTCACTCTTTTTTCATGTTCTAGATTAATCATTTTCATGATTTCATAGAATTTTGTTTCTTCTAGTACTTATGTTTTCTTTACAAGTTGATAAGGTTTCTTAACAATTTATTTTTCATTTTTAGCCTTTTGTAAATATTGTAAATCTGATTCAATATCATATTCTTGATAAGGTTTTTCACTATCTATTTCTTCATATGGAGGTAAATTTATTTAAACAATTCGCTCTCTTTGTTTTCAAGCTCGTCGACTATGTTATCAATATTAGTCCACATTATCATTGTTTCATTCGTGAATTTTTGCTCATTACATTTTATGATTTTCTCAAATAAGAAATCTGCATTCTCCCAACTCGAATATTGTTCTTTAAATATGTTCTCATTAATACGATATGGGACATACAACATTATTTTTTCTCTGTAATAGTTATCATCATCAATATGTTTATTATACTTTACATACCTTATAACATGTGGTCTCTTAGTGCCTCCTCTTTTTTTGCTTTGTAGTGTATAACAAGATGCAAATTTTGCTAAACATACATGTTCGATGTTTTTTGGTCACTGCAAATAGAGATCAATAATTGATAGACATGTTATTTTTTCTAAATCATATGGATCATGCTTTAGGTCTCTTGGTTTCTTTAGTAAAAACATTTGATCATTTATTGCTAAAGTATTAATAAATATACATTATCTTGAATTGGTATTCAATGGCATTGACAACACTATATATATAGCTTATTGTGTAGACTTTTCTTGTAATTTCAATAAAGCTTTTCCAAGTCTTGCAATTGTTTCAATGATATTGCCATCGTTTTTTTGACACTCACTTCGCATATGTTTAAACATAGATGTCATTGTTTTATGTAGCTTTATCATATATGGGCCTAAAAACAAAAAAGGATAGTAAAAATCAACTTTATAAGAACCAGTAGGATTCAATATGATGATGTCAACCCTAGGTGATGATTCACCATTTTTGGAGTAAAAAAGTAAAAAGATTAAACAAAAAACTAAAAAACCTACTTTTTTAACTCGTATTTTCAACTTATCTCCCTAAGATTTTACTCAAATTTCAAGTGGTATCACTCGTTGGATGAAGACTTTAATTTTCATCCAAGGAATACCCATGTTTTATACTTTCAATGGAAATTTCTACACAAAAATGTGAAATATATGAAAAATGTGATTGCAATCACGTTTTTTCATGTATTTCACATTTGTTGTGTAGTAGCTTCCATCGAAAGTATGTAACATGGGTACTAATTGGATGCAAAATTGAATTCGTACCCAACAACTACTTCTGCTCAAAATTTGAGTAAAACGTCAGGAGATAAGTTGAGAATACGAATTGAAAAAGTAGTTTTTTTTTCTTTTTTCCCTCCAAGAATTGATGAGGTAATCTAATCTTATTTTATTATTTAGACTGTTATTTTGTAATATTCCTTAGGAGGCCCATTTTAGACCTCAAAATGTCTAAATGTTTTCATGAAACCTCGGTTACGGTCTAATTTTGAGGTCTATTATGGCTAATTTGTTCTAGACTAAAAATTTAATAACTTTGTCATTGTATAATTCCTTTCTGCATTTTTTGCATACGCACTTAATTTTGGACACATTTCTGATTTTTTTTTTCTATGACATCTCTTTTAACCAATTTTGATTTCAAATTGCACAGCCATAAACAAGAACATCTTGTAATTTCTTTATTGTTGTTCAACCATTGTTTTATTATGTTCATTAGCAAATATGTTATCCTGTGTTGACTTTTTTCATTTTGATTGTCTTGTAATATGACATGTAGGATGGGTATCCCAAATGGGTGACCTCCTGGGAAGTCCTGGTTACTGGGTGCAACCCCCGGAAGTGATGATTGATGCTAAGTGATTTATTTCACCAGTTTCAATCCCACTTCTTCACCCCTATGAGCATCACCTGATGCAATGAGTGCTAAGTGAACTATTCAAATCATGAGAAATTAGTCACTTACAACTACCTCTCATGGAAATGGTCATACGTGAATGACTTAATTAACGCAGTTGAATCCCAAAAATGATATCTAATATAATGCACTCCGTAAACCCCCTATACTTAAATTCAAAAAGAGTGAAGGGATATCTACTTCAATGGTTCATGAGGCAAAATACTTGCTAAGGTTTTGCAAATTGGGTAGCAAGCTAAGTGGGCTTGATTGTGGCGAAAACTCCACAGTTAAGCACACTTAAGCCAGAGGCGATCCCGGATGAGTGACCTCCCAGGAAGTCCTGGTTATCGGGTGCAAGCCCCAAAAGTGATGATTGATGCTAAGTGATTTATTTCACCATTTTCAATCCCACTTCTTCACCCCCTATGCATCACCCGATGCAATGAGTGCTAAGTGAACTATTCAAATCATGAGAAATTAGTCACTTACGATTACCTCTCATGGAAATGGTCATACGTGAATGACTTACTTAACGCAGTTGAATCCCAAAAATGATATCTAATATAATGCACTGCATAAACCCCCTATACTTAAATTCAAAAAGAGTGAATGGATCTCTACTTCAATGGTTCATGAGGCATAATACTTGCTAAGGTTTTGAAAATGGGCTAGCAAGCTAAGTAGGCTAGATGTGGGGAAATCTCTACAGTTAAGCGCGCTTGAGCCAAAGGCAATCCTAGATGGGTGACCTCCCGGGAAGTCCTAGTTATTGGGTGCAAGCCTTGGAAGTGATGATTGACGCTAAGTGATTTATTTCACCAATTTCAATCCCACTTCTTCACCCCTGTGAGCATCACCCAATGCAATGAGCGCTAAGTGAACTATTCAAATCATGAGAAATTAGTCACTTACGACTACCTCTCATGGAAATGGTCATACGTGATTGACTTACTTAATGCAGTTGAATCCCAAAAATGATATCTAAAATATGACATGTTTTAATGAAATTTTTGTTTCCTAAGTATATTTTGAGTTCATGCAACGAAGAATGTGGTATTTTTCTTACACTGACAAATGTTGCATTAAGTTCTATAGTATTTTCATCAATTTCCATGCTCTTAGAGCTAGAATTTAATGGCTTGCATAGTTTTCTAAAAACACTTGTTTTGAAATCATCCTTGTTTCTTATATGTTTTTAACTCGATGCATTGATAACTACAATCTCTTGTTTGCATTGATAAACTTTGTATCGATTTCTATACCATTATCATTCATGTTCATGTTTTCAAAGTCATACATATTAATATCATTATGTTTTTTATTGGATTCTTATATAAAATGTTTTTTGTTAACTACTTCAATAGCAGGTGAAATGTTTTTTTTTTGTACTATCTCTTTAAGAGGTTCATAGTGCAAATGACTTGCAAGGTTACAGCTGTATCAAATTGCATAATATGGAATATTTTTTTTGTCTTTCTCGAACCCACTAAATTCAGACACAATAGCTAGTGTCAGCATACCATATGCATATAGTTATGTTCAAGATATACCATATCCAGTCATAAACAAAAATACCACCGTTTATCTTCCCTTTTTCTTATGGTATTGCTAATTTTATGATCTATCATTTCCAATCTACTATTCCAAGAAAGCACATAATTGCATCTTCGTTTATGTATTTAATATGCATTTTCACACAAATGAATCATTATGCATCATTGTATTGCAAAAAGTATGTGCAATTATGCGTCGTAAGAAAGGAACATCAGATTCATTCTTCATCAATTGGCATATTGTTTCAAAACAACTTTCACCATAAATACTCTTGAACCCCGAAAATCTCTTAACCATATGTTTACACATGTTTTTTTCTAATTTCATCCATCCATGTTATTTTTCTTTGTATGTTGTTATATTTATTATAGGTACACGATCATTTCCTATTGAGCATTTTTTCTTGCACAAGTGTGGTTCGAAATGTCTAGCAAATGAATTCTCATCATGGAACAATATGTCATAACTTTTTTCGCACAAATATGAATTAAAATGCAAATAGTTTATGATGTTCTCTTTGACCAAAGTCTTATGTTAATTTTTAGCCAATTCGATAGCCAATGTATATAAATTATGTCCCACCAAAGTCCTTGTTCTTCCCTAGCAATAGTATTTGAAGCTAATTTTGTCATCCTTTCCAAGTAAACATCTAAGGTATCTACACCATGCATATGTATTAATTCATCTATATCCAATTTATGTTCATAAGATAATATGGACGCAGTCTTCCTTTCATGTAAACAATTCCTATATGTTCTATTGATCCTTCACGCAATTCTGTTGACGTGTATCTAAAATGCAATAGAGTTTTCATACTATCAAATTGATAATCTCCCACATCATATGCAAAATTGTTCAAACGAAATAGATTATGTTGCCTTAGTATTGGATCTATACCATTCCTTTCTATAGTGAACAAATTCTTCTCCATTAATGTTTTAGCAACCACACTTCAAACATGCTTGTTCATTAATGATTTACAATTATGTTCTGAAAAATATTTTAATCTCACTATGAATTATTGCTCAATGATAAACACAACATAAACAATGTATCGAGAAATAAGTAAAATGATATAAATACAATCGATTCGCGTAAAACTATTGCCTATGAATGAGATATAGAGTCACAAAACAAATGGACCACAATGTACCTAATATGCATATCATAAAATCTGTATATGTTTCTGAAAACAGATATTGTGTATAATTCTTATGCTAACAAGTAAGATGCACAATTGTTAGAACGAAGTATCGATTCCGACAACTAGAGTAAAACCATTTGTAATGAGCCCCCCCCCCCACCCCTAGAACTACGAAATATATCAATATGCATTGGGAACGTGCATCACAAAAAAAAATGCATGATCAACACCTCGGCAATGAAACTACTGACACGCTACGTGTTAAAATTATGCCACAATAGCTTTGTAAACTTAGAACATTTGATTTATGATTCTTATTCTAATGAGAAAAATGAAGTGACATGTTACTTATTATTATTATTATCTCACAAAAGCTTCATAAAACTTAGACCCTTTGATTTATTATTTATTCCAAAAAGTGAGTATGTGGAATAACAAACACAATATTTTTATCGCAAAGTTTTGTACTTCCGCATTCACTTCCCCCTCGCATAGTTCTCCCACACATTTTCCTTCCGCATAATACTATTTTTTAAACAATGAAACCACTTAATATCAATCACTCCATATAATGTATCACATTATTTCATATTTATTTAAATTCATACGTTTATGTGATCCACCATGGATATGTGTACATGATCTATAATTTCCAGCCTGTAGAAATTAATGTGTAGATTCAAAATTGCTCATGAAAATTACTAAATCACAAGACTTGAAGCTACTCTACTCATTTGCAGAATTTAAATCACCATATAAAACAAGAACCATTGACATTCAAAAGGAAACATCACACATACATAGATATTTATCTAGGGGAAAGCAACTGCTCAAAATCCCGTACTATCTGTATTGCATTAATCAAAGGATAGAGAAGAAATATAATGTTTTCTCAAACTTGAGCACACCCTGCACTAGTATAGTTTATCCCTCTGCATGAATGATTGAATGTGGCCCAACATTTAGCCAATTTCAAGCCTTCCCAAGCTCCTCTTTCCTTACATTTTTCCCTTGGGAAATTTCCCCTATAATTTAGGAATTTCTCACCAAGGAATTGCGCAATTACCATAGGTCAATCCTCTCAATACATGAACCACCTGTACAACTTGGATTAGTTTACAACTTATAGTACACTTCCCTTGAACTCCAATATCAACTGGGTAGCTCGAATTCTCTACATGCAACGATTATTTTGGGTTGATTTATTAGTTAACTGGTTGATCACTCAATGTGGTTGAAGTTACACACCCACAACTTGACCTCCACTAGTTCTTATGATAACTAGAACTAATTAAACTGACAAAACTCAAATTAACTGAAATAGATTACTACAAAGTAGAAATCAATCATGTAGAATTGAACTCAAGTGTCTCCAACTCGAATTTATCGAGTTAACTGAGTGACAAGAGTTATGTCACTTCAGTTAACTACCTCCAAGTATTCTTCTGAAATTGAAATTTGAATTTTAATCTAGTTTGACCAAGGAAGAGTCAAAACTAGATTTTCTTGTTGCATTTTCAACACTCCCTCTCAGCAAGAAAGGGATTATCAAATACCACAATCCTTCTCCTATGGAAATTGAATTTGCCTCTTGACAAGGCCTTTGTCAAAATATCTGCATCTTGTTCCTCTATTGGAATGTACTGCATGATCCACCTTTGCACACAATCTCGTATATGGTGATACCGGATGTCGATATGTTGGATCGATCATGAAATATTGGATTCTTAGAGAGTTTGATACAACTCCGATTGTCACAGTAAATCATTGTAGGATCCATCTTCTTACCAAATAACCCAGCAATAATCTTTCTCATCCAGATAGCCTCATGTGTTGCTTGACTTGCAGCCATGTGCTCTGCGTCTGCTGAGTTGAGTGCCACAGATCTTTGCTTCTTGTTGTACCAAAAAACAATTGTTGATCCAACACTGAAAATTGTTGTTGAAGTTATCTTCCTTTCTAATGGACTCCCTTCCCAGTCTGCATCTGTGAAGCCTTGTAGTTTCACTCCCTCTATCTGTCTACACCAAAGACCAAACTAAGTAGTACCTTTGAGGTATTTCAACACATGCTTTGTTGCCTTCCAATACATTTTGGTTGGTTTAACCATTTCTTGACTAAGTTGGTCAAATTCATAACACATGTATGGTCATGTGTTCACCAAATACATAAGTGAACCCACAAGCTGCTTGTAAATGGTAGCCTCCACTACTTCACCTAAAGTAGCATCCTCCTTCCTCCAGTTTCCTACTAGAGGAGTCTCCATGGGTTTTCACCTGTCCATGTGGAAATTCTAAAATATCTCATTGACATACTTGCCCTGAAAGACAAAAAGTTCCCCATCTCCTTTTTATACATCCAAACCAAGGAAGTAGTGCATAAGGCCCATGTCCTTCATCTCAAACTCTCTTTCTAGGTCCTTCTTGCAAGATCTGATCAGCCACTCATTACTAGTAAGGATCAAGTCATCGACATATAAAAAAATAATCAATAATTTACCTCCTACCACAATGTGATAAAGGTTTACATCTACTTCACTTTTGGTGAAGCCCAAACTGATGAGATATTTATCAATCTTGGTATACCAAACATGGGGTGCTTACTTGAGTCCATACAACGCTCGCTTGAGTTTGCACACATGTGAATCTCTGTCATAGGTCTCAAACCCTTCTATATGCTCAATATATACCTCTTCCTCAATAACTCCATTGAGGAATGTTTTCTTCATATTCATCTGGTGGATCTTCCACCCCATCTGCGTCGACTGTGCTAGAATTCACCTGATGGATGAGTACATTGCTACATGATCAAAGGTCTCCTCATAGTCAATTCTATCCACCTGAGAGAACCTCTTGGCCATAAATCTGGCCTTGTGTTTCTCTATGTTACCACCTGCTACATGCTTTACCTTGTAAATCCATATCAAACCAACCACTGATTTGTATGCTAGTCTTGGGATCACTTCCCAAACATTGTTTCTGACAAAGGAATAATATTCCTCTACCATATCATCAACCCATACTGGTTTCTCTACATATTCCTCAAATGAGGATACCTTTGTCTCTACCAGCTCACTCTTCAGATCCATGTAGCCAGTGTACCAATCTAGTGACCTCCTCTACTTGCACCGTGATGTTGGTGCTCCCACATTCTCTCTAGCATCCTGCAATAATCTATCAGCTTCCCTGGTTTGCTTCCTTCCTTCTCTGGATGTCTCTGCTTGAGTGGGTATCTCCACTCTCTTCTCCTCTGCTTATGGTTGCTCCACAACTTCTTGAGGTTCTTCCTTTGGATCCAAAAGATCCTGATTAGGTTGCAACTAAAGATCCCTCTCAAGAGAACACCTCATTTCCTTCTCCTAGTCAAATTTCACATCCCTCCTAACCATTGTCATCTTGAGAGGTGGAAAGTACATCCGATAGTTGTGATGTTTTTTTGTGTACCCCACAAATATGCCCAGCTTTTTTGTCGGGTCTATCTTTTTCCTTTCTTCCTTGGAAACATGATAGCAAACTGATGATCCAAAGATATTGAATTATGACACATCTGGTTTCTTCCCTTCATCTTGTGTACTCGTGCCAAGAATATTGTGAGGATTCTTGTTCTGTAAATAGATTGTTGTTTTGTATGCTTCAGTGTAGACGTAGGCTTTGGTCATGCAACATCTCTCGTGCTTCTCCCACAATACTTATGTTCTTCCTCTCATCTACCACATTTGTTATGGGTTATGAGGTATATTTAGCTCTCGTTGAATGTCTTCCTTAACACATAAATTTTTAAACTCATTCGACATGTACTCACCACCGTTATCACTATTGAGAGCCTTCACTTTCCTGCCAATCTCTTTCTCAACAAGTGCTTTAAACTCAACAAATTTGAAGAATGTTTGGTATTTCTTATGCATGAAGTAGATCCAACATTTCCGTGAGAAATCATCTAAAAATATAACACAATACCTGTGCTTGATAGTGGAGGCTGTCAAGAAAGTTCCACATACATCAGAGTTAATACGTTCAAGGATTGTATGCACCCTGTTTTCCTGATCATTGAAGGTGGATTTTGTGTACTTCCCCAATGTATACCCTTTGCATGTATCATGCTTCTCTAGTACTCCTTTGTGGAGGCCTGTAGAAATTTGTTGCATGATCTTCAAAGCGCCATGATGCAAATGTCCAAGTCTTCTATGCCATAATTCGTCGACATCTCGAGTTTGCACCTTCTCTTCTTTTGTGCTCAATATTGCACAATATTCTACTTCTAATTTGTAGAGGTTCTTCACTCGAACCTTGTTCTACTTCAATTTTCCCATGGAGACATGTCTCAAGAAATCCTTCCCTTTGCTCAATATTCACATTGTAGCCATGGTCTTCTAACACATCTACAGAAACTATATTCTTCTTCAAACCTGGTACAAGCATCACATCATTGGGCCTGAGAGGGGAGCTAGACTCCCTCTGAAAATTAATTGTACCAATACCAGTCACACTATACCTTCCATCATCTCCCATATCGATGTGCATCTAGAGATTCTTCTCCTCCAAGTCACTGAAAAATTATTTGTTGCTCTTCATGTGAAATGAGGCACCGTTGTTGAGATACCAACCACTACCCATCAATGTGCTTGCCATGCATGAAATGAGGATAAAATCGAGTTCGAACTGTGACTCCAAGGCTTCATGCATTGCTCTTCCTATGGTCTTCTTGCTTGCTTTCTTGTGTGGACTCTTCATTGTATAGTGCCTAAATTCATGATAGTGAAAGCACTTGATTCTAGATAAGTCTTTTTCTTGCCCCCTTGACTCGAATCTTCTTTGGATTGGGATTCCTTCCCTTTCCCTTTCTTTGCCTTTCCATCCAAGGCACATTTATCCTCATCCTCGCACTTGGATGAGATCCTGTCTCTAGTGCTCTGCCTTATCTCTTCCTGAACCAAATTGGACCAAAGGTGTTCCCTATTTGGTAGCTTCTCCCTCCCGTTCACTAAATATCGGTAGTTGTGCCAGTGCTTAGGAAGGCCTAGAAGGGCTAGTCTCACCAAATCATCCTCTGCTACAGCAACACCAACTTGACCAAGTTCATCACGACAATGTGTGAACTTTCTTAGGTAATGTGGAATGATATCGTTCCTCTGCATCTTGATATTTCGAAGCTTTTCCTTGAGTGCCAATTTCTTGTGCTCACTACGATTCTAGAATAAATATGTTAGTGCTTTCCACATTCCATACAGAGTCTCTTTCCCATGGATATTAGAGACAATATGGTCTCGTACTCCCTCTAGTATGATCCTCGTCGCCTTGGAAACACACTTCTTCCATTCTGCTAGATTATCAGTATCAACTACTATTGGTTTCGGAATATCATTATCAATGAATTCCTTCAACCTGTTATCCTCCACTAATTCCTCCATTTGGTCCTTTCATGCAAAATAATTTAAGCTTCCCTCAAGGGCATACTCGAGCCTTAATCCATTGAAATCCATATTCTTAGTCCTGAAGAAAACCTGCAACCTAATATGCAACCTCGAACTTCCTGCAATGACAACTTCGAATTCTCTGCGCTACAGCGATTTCGTCTCTGATACCATGTAGAAATTAATTTTGAGATTCAAAATTGCTCATGAAATTTACTAAATCACAAGACTTGAAGCTACTCTACTCATCTACGGAATTGAATTCACCATTTAAAACAAGAATCCTTGACATGCAAAAGGAAACATCACACATACAAAGAGATTTATCTAGGGGAAAGAAACTGCTCAAGACCCCTTACTATTTGTATTGCATTAATCAGAGAATAGAGAATAAATACAATGCTTGCTTAAGCCTGAGCACACCCTGCACTAGTATAATATATCCCTCTTCTTGACTGACTGAACCTTTCCCAACACTTAGCCAATTTTAAGCCTTCCTAAGCTCTTATTTCATTGTGTTTTTCCCTTGGGAAATTGCCCCTATTATTTAGGAATTTCACACCAAGGAATGTCACAATTACCATAGGCCAATTCTTTGATTGCATGCACTACCTGTACAACTTGGATTAGTTTACAAATGATAATACACTGCCCTTGAACTCCAATCTCAACTGGGTGACTTGAATTATCTGCATGCAACAATTATTTTGGGTTGATTGATCAGTTAATTGGTTGATCAGTTAAACTGAGAATAACTAAAATTAACTGAAATAGATTGTTACAAATTAACAATCAATCATGTATAAATGGACTCAAGTTTGTCCAACTCGAATTTACTGAGTTAACTGAGTGACAAGAGCCATGTCACTTTATTTAAGTACCTCCAAGTATTCTGCTAAAATTGAAATTCAAATTTTAATCTAGTTTGACCAACGCAAACTCAAAACTAGATTTTCTTGTTGCATTTTCAACATAACCTGTCACACGCAAAATAGTTACATGCGGTCATTATACACAGAAATGAGAAATTTATAGTTATACAACATTAAGAACATCGTAGTTATGTATTCTCTTGCACATATCCCATTCTCAGTGCATCCTTGATTCCTCACAACTAAATCTGTAAAAAAATTAAATAAAAATAGTTTAAAATTTAGTTTTCGTCTGCACCCTCATTCTTGCATACATTACCCATCCTCCACATAGTAAAAGTGTCACACAAGGAAAGCTACACAAGAGTAAATATAATAATATTAATTCTAAATTTGTTCATAGTTAAATTAGTTACACGTCCACTTTTTAAATTTCCATCTGCACCCCCATTTTCTCACCCATATGTCGTTCTCTGCATGTTCTTCGAACAATGAACGTTTACACTGTGCATACTCAAAGTCAGCATCAACATCAAAGACAAAGGCTTAAAATAAAGAAAAGTTAG
Source organism: Pinus taeda (assembly GCA_000404065.3). Lineage (NCBI taxonomy): Eukaryota > Viridiplantae > Streptophyta > Pinopsida > Pinales > Pinaceae > Pinus > Pinus taeda. Next base: position 43,091 of record APFE031431086.1, read on the forward strand.
ATCAATGGTGTATTTACATTGCTAAAGCCACTCTGCAAACATAGAGTCAGGGACTAGATCCGTAAACACAGATTGAAGTTTATGGAACATAATTCTGGAATTGAATAGCAACAAATCAGTACTTATTTAGCTAGAATAGTCGATGCTTTGCATTTTCTCACTGATTTCGTCTTAAAGCATGCGGAAATGATTAAATATGAAGCATGGGTCCACTTCTAGATTCTAAATCAGAAAATGGAAATACTGGAATTGAAGATGGACTGTCTGTAATTGGAACATGAAACATTCAGTTTGCGTCTAGATAATTTGGCTCATGCAGAGAATGTCAATGTTGAAGAGGATTTTAATGATAGATATGAAGATATCATGTCCATTGACCAAGGTTCCCCCCCCCCCCCCTTCTCAGCTTAAGCCAAAATTAATGAATCCCATGGCGCTTTGATATTGAGGGTATGTAACAATTTACATAGCTACTAGTTTTTTTGTTAATAAAGAAATCAGTTTAGAATAGCTTCTATAGCTCCAATTGCGAATAGTGCCAATCCTTCTTCAAATTTTTGAACATTAGAACAAAAAATTGTGGCTGGATTTGAAATGAACAATTAATTTTCATGCATGAAATTTATCTCCATTTCTATATATAATATGTTATGAATAATAATAATAATAATAATAATAATAGATTAACATTAATAGTTTAACATTAATTTCCCCATGCACTTGTCGTTCTCCTGAAGATGCCCCATCCTAATTTCTTCCTTCCCTAATAAAGTTTCCAATGTAAAATCTCAACACAGTAAAAGCGTTGCAAAATTAAATGTCTTGCATATACCTCGTTTAGAGCAATAACACATTGTCATAGCACTATAAAACCCCTGTTTTCCCTCACATAACTCATTTTCCATAATTTTTATCATCAATAGAAAACACTTATGCTTCCAATATAACACAAATGCATATATGTCACATTTCATAGCAAATCAATTATGCGCAAAAATCTCATAGATAAAAAACCCACAGTGAAAACCTTGTATAATGAAAAATAACAATATTAATCATTATGTTCTCTTGCACATACCTCGTCCTCCACAAAGATTCATAGTTCTAAAATCAAATCTCTACGCAACTACTCTCCCACACATACGTTGTACTCTACATAGTAAAAGCTCCACACAACTTTCGAACGGAGGAGGTGTTCAAAGCCATTGGAAATACCTTGGGTCTTTTCCTAGAGGTAGACGTCATTTATCAAAACAAGGGATAAGAGACTAGCTCGTATACTGGTAAGGTTGGATCCAAGGGAGGGAATGGCAGAGGAAATACACCTAAAATCCAAATACCTATCTTATACCCAGATCATAGATTATGAACAACTCCCTTTCTGCTGTCATAGGTGCCATAAATATGGTCATTTAGAAAGGGATTTCCCCCTGGGGTTCAGAAGGAGAAGAAGACACAGAGGAGAGGTAGGAAATGCAGAAAGGCCATGGATAGAAGAGGAGGAATTGGCACAAGAAGAAGAAATGGGGATCAAGTAAGAAGGAGAACAAGAGCCAATGGAAATTAAGGAAATCTAGGAAGTACAAATGGAGGAAGTGGTCATGCAGGAGCAGGAACAACCCCGGGAGATTGTTCGGGAAGACCTAGAGAAGAGATGTGCGACAGTCCCTGTGCCACAGTTGGAGGGAATTGTCTCTTATTCCTTTCCTTCTATTCAAAAATATTTTATATCTCTATTTAATTTGATCCCAAGGCCTGGTCCTTCCAGACCCTTTTCTTTGGAAAATATGCATGTTGACTCTGTGTCTCATGCCCTATATAGTATTATCACTTATATTTTGGATATTCATTTGAACCATCCCTTGCCTCTAACCCATGTATCCTCAACCCCTTATGATAAAATTGTTGAGAAATACCCTTATAACCTCCACCCTCGAGAAAAGAAGGGAATTCCCCAAGGAGTTGTGGGTGGTTTGGGAGGCCCTGAATTTTCAGTTAGATCTCAAAAGACTAGAGGAAGGAAGTGTAACCTTTCAAAGGCTCAGCAAAGAGAAAAAATTGACATAGCAGACGGGAAAGAATTATCATTACAAGGGGCACTTAGAGCAGCACAAGCCCCATACCGAGTGACTAAATGATTTTGTTGTCTTTTAATTGCCAAGGTTTTGCTAGTGCCTCTAAAAAAATAGCACTTAAGACTCTGTTCCATTTTTACTATCCTAATGTTATTATGCTCCAAGAAACTCTTGCAGTAGGAGAGGAGATCAAAATGGCTCTTAACAAAATGCGACCAGGATGGACTTTCATGACTATGGATGCTAAAGGAAGATCCAGGGGTCTGGCTCTGGGAGTCAAATATTTCAGAATGAAGTTAATAAATTCCTGTGGATCGGATCTGATATTGGGGGTTGAGGTCTATTCCCATGAGCTATGTTCAGAATTATTACTTTTAAATATTTATGGCTCGTGTCAGGACAGGGTTTCATTCCAGAATAATCTTTTATCTAAATCCATTATGAGTAATATGAATTTGGTGGTAGGGGTAGGATCTAAACTTCTCCATGTGTTTGTCGAAAACCTGGGGCCCTGTAGCACAAGATGACCCCTTAGCAGATTTCTTTCTAAACAAGATTCACTCTAGCAAGTTATTAGATATAAATCTGATAAATTCCACACCCACTTAGAGGAATAGGAGAGTGGGGGAGGCCAGGGTAGCTAGGAGAGTGGGAGGATCTGGCATCTAGGATTCCTTGTTTCAGACACTAGGTGGGTGAAGGAGGAGACTCAGACCACCTTCCTATCCTATTAGAAATTAAAGGGCCTAATAAAAAATCAGGGTTTCCATTTAAATTCAACTCGGCATGGCTCAAGGAACACTCATACAATAATTTGGTTAAAGCTACATGGAGGCCTTTGACTGGAGAACAAGGGTTGTCTTTAGCTCAATCATTTATGGATAACTTAAAGTGAATGAAGAAGGAAACCATAGAATGTACAAAACCTAAGAAGATTAGAGATGAAGTTAAATTAAGCAGGATTGGGGAGGAATTAGATCTATTTTGAGTTTGGAAATGGATGGATATGAGCCGGTGGATTGGGTGTTGTACTAGATCTGTCCATCCATCAGAAACAATGCTAATTGCAGATGTTGGCCATGATGCTACAATAGGCTCAAGCATTTTTTGCACCTCTTTTTTTGCCTTCGTCAACAATGTGGTTCTCAGCTTCTCTGACCCAGGAGGCACATACCCTACTAGAGCCCCTTGAGTTAGAGCTCAGCACATCTCAATAAATAGAGGTGAACGTGCAACATTAAATGATATGAAGTTTTGATAGAAGAAGAAGGCAATGGTGAGATCAAGCTCTTCCCGTCTTTCTTTTTGGAAAATCTTGTCCATTGGACCAAGTGCTCTTCTTTTTTATGCTTGTCCCCCAGTAGAAGTAGAATTCTCAAATGGAAATTTGGTGGTGGCTTTCCTCAAAAATGGAAGGGGGTCTTCATTCTTGGGTTTTTTTTTTTTTTTTTTTTTTTTTTTTGAAGCCACATGTTTCATACCAACATTAGCCTCCTTTTCCAATTATTTTCTCTTTGGTAAAGAAACAGCTTTACAAGCTCCAATCCCACAACCAGGTAAAGCCAACAAATGTGATTTCACACGGTAATATGTGCTTTTGAAAGAAATTTGACAAAAGTTGCATTTCCATTGCACATTGCCTCCTCCCTTTCCCTTGGTGTTTGGCCCATCCTCTCTTTTGACATATTTCCACAATGCATATTTATCATTGTCTTTAGGTCCTCTTCCCTCAACATTACTTGCAGCAGACTCTGATGATATTGGGGGAGGAGGGGCATCTCCACCCATGACATTATTGCCCTTCCTTTGCCCCCTAACTATTGCCTTTGATTGAGCCATGAATACTGTAAAAGAAATGAACAAAGCATTGCACAAATTTGTAAACAAAAATCATATACAAACTGCTGTAAGGAATGAAAAAAAAATGGAGGTGAAATGCACTTACCTGGTGGTTGATTATCCTTGTTGAATGCTCTACTCCCTTAAATCCTTGCTGCAAACCCTTCTCCACTTGCCAATAGCTCACAAAACACTTGCCAAATGAAAATATGTGTGGCTATAATGAGCAAATATGCCCTTTTCATACCTGCGTAGGTCACTTTTTGAGCCTAGCGAGTCTTGGAAAACAGGACACGATTCCCAAAATCGTGACACGCTGCCAAAAATCGTGACACGCAGTCGTATTTGACATGTCAAAAAAGGACACGACGTGTCATGGGTTTTGGACATGAATCTCAAGAGAATCGCGTCAGACACGATGGATTCAGGATTCGTGGGGCCTGTAAGACGAATCTGGTTACTTAGCTTGTAATAGTTGAAGGAGTTACTCGTGAATTATGAGAGCATATCATGATTGAAGTAAATCTCATATTTAGAGATTGATTGATCGAAATTGGTCTTTCCAACATTAGAAGAACTCGAGTCAGAGATGTTGCCTTCAAAGGTAGATGGAGGCAATTTTTGACATGAAGGATCTTGTAGCGATACATCACCACTTAGAATCTGAAGTTTTGGTAGAAAATGTTATTCCTAGGTGAAAGGAAGATTATAATCAAGATCCTCCAGAAGTTTGGAATAATGGTTTGTTGATCTATCATTGTGCTCGTAATTAATTTGTTCCTTGATACATTTGATTCAAGATTGCATTGATTGGGTTGATAATATTGATGATGAAAGAAGGTACTATTGATGGTTTTTTATGTTTGGGATCTAATATGAATTTTGAGATAACATAAGGCAGGATTATGTTGCACCATGGCATTGCAGAGGCAAAATGTTTGGCAATTTGTGCACTTAGTTGTGAAGCAGTAGTGGCTCCAGAAAATGTTTGATGAATTGTTTGATGATGTGTTGGATTCAACTATGATACTTTGTAATGATCAAAAGTTGTTTGAATATTATCAGAGAAACTAGTTTTTATGGAAGGTCGAAATCACTTTATGATTCTATAGCATGGTGTTGATAAGAGCTAGGAAGCTACAATAGATCTCCATGGAAGAACAAGTAGTTTATGTAAGAGAAGTATGAGCACTTCTGACACAAGCTTGGGCTTGTAGCTATCTCCTCCTTATTTGAGAGGGAGTGAGGTTGGACACCTTATTCTCCTTGTGTCATGTATTATGACAAGGACTAGCATTCGTAAGTCAAGTACATGGACATGGATAAGGAGAATGGTGGATTGGATAAGCATCTTGCATGGACATTCTTAAGTCATGTATTGTGATGGATTAGGATTAACAGAATGTCAAGTACATGGACTTGGATAAAGAATTGTTTGGTGAACTAACATTTGTTTGAGGGAAATGGTCTTGTGGAGGACATTCTCTGGTGATCCTAGGTGGAGTATGTGCCTCAAAGAGGTAGTGTGGTGTCTTATGGAACGTCTCCCAACATTGTGCTTTGATCTAGTGGAGAGATAAAAATCACTTGTTAAGGCCTTGGTAATGTAACAATGTTGGTTATGATGTTGATGCTTATCAATCTGAATTCTTTCTTATATGAACATTTCACCTTGATATTATCTTGTTGAGTCATTATGAATACCTTTTAGTATGAGGGATATATAAAAATAAAAAATGGCCCATGGTATTGACCCATGGTTTTAAGAATCCATGGTATTGACCATAGTATTCATATGGAATATAACCTTTTTTTGGGGAGAAATCAACTAGCTTAGATCCATCTTAGTTTGATGTTATCTTTAGATACATAATTAGTTGTAAAAAATGATGATATTGAATCCATGTGTTGGAATCGCGACTATTGTTACACCAAAACCCGCAAGTGTTAGTAAACAGTGAGAATGCTAGAGTTAACGGATCTTCGAGAGTCGGTTAAGCACATGTCACGAAAAACACGAGCGTTGGATTATCCAATGTCCAATAATCTCCCCCCAGGGCGAATTGGGTGTGATTCGAACTCAAAACTTTTGGCTCTGATACCACTTGTTGGAATCATGATTTTTGTTACACTAAAACCTGCAAGTGTTACTAAATGGGCGCATCACCAGAGTTAACAGAACTTCGAGAGGCGGTTAAGCACATGTCACAAAACACATGGGAAGCATTGGATTATCCAATGCCCAACACCATGTAGCCTATAAAAGGAAAAAAAAAAAATTATTGATATGTTCACGTCGGGCATTTGTCTGGATATGTTTCGAGGTGGGGAAAATATTAGGAAAAATATAATTATTACATTTTATCTAATATTTTTGTCTACCTCCCTTTATCTTTTACTAGATCATATTGGGTAAAATATAATATTATAATATTCATTTTACCCAATATTTCCCCATTTTTAATTAATATTTCCCTCCACCCATGGCCACTTTTTATTAGTTGGGGGTGGTAATAAATATTGGGTAACATTATAATATTGTAATATTATATTTTATCCAAGATTTCCTCTCACCCAATTCATTTTTTATTAAAAAAATTCTTTATATTGATGTTCATAAGTAAATTTAATAGCTATGTAAAATTAATAACTATATTTATATTTTATAAATAAATATAATTAATAATTAAACAGCTTAGATCCATCTTAACTCCTGATCTAATAAGCGTTGTTAAGGATCAAATTTCTTGAGATGCAAACCTCTTTTAAAGTGAAAAGAGATTTGATCCCTATTGGAGCTTGGTAGATCTGGAATTTCGGTCTTCATAATGTAAATTTGTCATTGACATATTTATTATATTTATAATACTTTTGTCATAGCATGTTATTCATGCTTAGTGAGTCAAAAGAGTCGAAGATAATTTATTATGAGTCAAAATAAAATGTACTTGAGTCATGTCCCATTTGGACATTTATAAAAAGAAGAAAAAATGAGTTTTACGTTGATCCATAAGTCCACAATTTGATCAAGTCGGACTAGTCCCCCAAAAGTCACTTTTTTGACCTCCTGGACAGCTATATATAAGAAGCAAGTTCAGCCTTCTTGGAGTACACACATTCAACCAACAAGAAAAAGATCTAAAGCAAGCAAAGAAGCAAGAGAAACCGAGTCAAAGAAGAGAGAAGGACAAGAAGAATATTCCAAGTTTGAATAAATTTTGACCTCAGTTTAGCTCGCACATGTGACTATAATTTATGTAACAAGAAGCTAAATGGCTAAGGTTGCCATAAGCCGAAATTCGGCCCCCTAATTGCAAATCTGAAATTTTTGAGATTTGGCTAGTTTGGGATAGATTTGACCAGCATTGACTTTAACAATTTGGAGGTGACTTGAAGGCGCTTACTTTGACTATTTAAAGGTAACTTGGAGGAGGTTTTGGACTTAGTCTCTTGGTGGTAGAATGGTCTTGATGTTGATCTTGGATATCACATTTGATCTCATTCTGTAAAAGAAGGATTGTTGGGTATTTTCCCTGGGTAGTAGCCTCATTCTTCGTGTCGCTTGTCTCATTATGACCTTTATGTGGCATCATCACAGGACCTGAAAGTGACATCTAGTCCATGACATAAAACTAGGTCATCGAGACTTACAAGACAACCTCATTGAACTATAGAGAAGCGGGATGTTATCCCTACTCAAACAATAATAAAATTGGATTACGAACACAAAATCCTAGGCATATCCATGGAAGACTTGGAGTAGCATCCATATGAGGTAAATTGACCAATAGACTTAGAGAAGATGAATTTATCAGCATTACAACATGGAATCATTATTAGTACTAATAAGAACTTATAGCAAAACAAGGAGTGTGTTGTTATAGTCATGTTGGAATCTCCATATTGTTTATTTTTAAAGAGTAAGTAGCACAAACACATTATTGAGACATAAGCTTAGTTGAGCATCATAACTAAAACTGGCTCATAATTTATGGACTCGTCGCTTGATTCCAACATATTTTCCATAGTATCAACAGCATACCATTCAGCTTATAAGAGCATTAAAACTCAACCAAGTTTCATGAAATGGTGACATTAGCTCACATCTGAAATGAAAATACATACTCATTATTATTGAAAACATAAAGAACACTTATCCTGAAAACTACTGGCAAACTGAGTCTAGGAAAATGACTCCACCCAACCACAGATAGTTACATCTAGCCCTCACTTGCAACTATTACCCCTAAGCCAGATTCCAGAGACTTGGGGTTATTTCTCTTAGGGATTTGAACACAACCACCAGTTGAATCAAGGACTCTAAATATTTTTCCACCTCCAACCACCAAATAAGTTGCAAACAACAAAGTACATAGGGAGTCTAGAGACTTGTTGTCTCCATCCTTCTGAATTTGACATTGTGGTTCCATCCAACTTGAGGCCTCCAAAATCACAACAAACTCAAAAATATAGCAAAGAATCCTTCAGATATCTTCCAAGAATAATTCCTCCACCCTGGCCCTCGGGGATTTCTGAGAAACACCATCTTCACCCTTTGGTCAATGGGGACTCGAGAGGCAATTACTTCCTCACCTAGAATGATTTCTTCCTAAATTCTTTCCAACAACAACAAAAATCCTGCTACCCTACATTTTTCCTAACCTTTCCACTTATTTTCCTTTGTGTTCTACTCTCTTTGTCTTTACTTTTCTTCTCCTCTTCGAATGTTTTTCCTCTGTAGTTCGATGTTCAATCTTCCTTTTTACAGTTTCAATCCTCTTTCTCTATTCTCTTCTTCAGTAATTTGACTTCTCTCTTGTCCTATGCACTCCTCCTTGGAAAATGGAACCACTATATTTCTTCTCTCTTTTTTTCCTGTGTTGTCCCAAAAAATGCAAATTGTCTTTTTCCTTGGTTATTGCATTGTCCCCCAACTATATGTTGATCTTTTTTCTTATTGTTTGGATTGTCTCATTTTAGACAATGACTCCTACCAATGGAATCTTGTCATCCAATATGGAGTGTTATGAAACCAGCTCCCAAAAAGATAGAAAAGAGAGATCAACGCCTTAGAATTCAGCCTCTTCGAGGGGGCAACCTCCTTTACATTACACAAATGAACAATTCTTGGATGCTTCAAATGAAAAAACCTCCTTTCTATATATAGGAGTCTAAGGGGTCACAATATAACCAAGCCGACCTAACAATAATAATATAAAGGCACAAAAATAAAAATAGAGGGATTTTATGGGGCACAGTAATAACAATATGGGGACAATAGGGGCACAAAAATATTAATAAGGGATACAACTACAATAGTAATGGGGTAATCACTAGTATTATAGGGACCTAACAACGCTCTGCTGCATTCTCTACTGTGCACTCTGTTCTACAAAATGTAGAGTCTTTTCCAAAATCTAGGCCAAGTGCAATTACGCCCAACATGTCCCCAACACTCACATGTGACTCGTCCCAAGTCACTTAGCCGGTTTGCCTTTGATTTTTGTTGCAATTCTATTGTAGGCATTGTTGAACTGCCGCAAAATCTTTGTGGCCTGCTTTTCTTCGTTGCACACTTCCTCCAGTAGTGCTTCTGTCACATGTTTCGTAGTTTTATGCAATATTGTTGTCTCCCTCTGTCGAAGCTCTTGAAGCTTCTCATCTACTGCTTGTGACAGTTAGAGAGTCTCATCCTGTCATGGCTGAGTTCTCTCTGTAAAAACTTGTTATTCTTTCCTTAACTCCTCTATCTTCTTCTAGATGGCATTTCCCTCGTTGATCTTGGTGAGCTTCTGTGAGATTGGTTGGGTCATCACAGTTGCCTGTATCTCTTCCAGCCGCTGCTGCTTCTACTGAATGTCTTCCTGTAGCTTCTACACATTTGGATCTTCTTGCAGTGAAGTCCAAATCTGTAAACTCTCGTCCAAAAGTTTCCCATAGTGTGCCATTGCTGCGGAGATGCTGGCCATTACAGCCTTCAGGTCAGTCTCCATCTTCTCTCGCACCTCCTGCAACGTGGTTGGATGAATCTTCATTTTCAGCTCACTGATCTACATTTCATATTTAAATTGTACTACATCAACCTTTTCCTTATATCCTTTTACTATAAGGCCTAGCTTCGCGGCCTTGTCCTCCACTGGCTCTTCTTCTCGAGCATCAAGGTTGAAAATCTCTTTGAATGTTGCTTTAACCACCTCCTTGATCTTTTGCTGCTACTAAAATCACTGATCCCTCTCCTGGATTGCTTGGTTGAGCTTCTGTTGCAACAAATCTTTTTGTCTTTCTACTTGAATGTTCAACTGTGATGTGTGTTGTTCACGCAACTTTAGCTCCTCTATTATCTCTAGGTGAAACTTGTGCAATCTCTGCAATGGTATTGTTGCGATGTTCATTTGAACCTAGGTCTCTCGAGTGAGAGCCTAGTATCCTAACCAACTAGACTACAACATAATGATTTGTTGGCTTGGTTTGGGATGAACCAGGTTCGATCTACACTACGCACCAACAAAACCCTCAATCAATAGCCCTTTCAGCAACGACCTGTAAGAAGACCGCAGTCTCACCCGAAGTGACTATGGGAGGATGCAGAACCAGGCTTCTGCAACCTTGAAGGATGTGGAGATGTGGTATTATTATGTTCCTTTATTCTTAACATTCATAAATCACTTCGCCACATTACATTAATCACTTAAACATATCATATTAAGCCATAAATCATCATTGTGCTAAAATCAAATGCAACCGTAATAAACTGGTACGCTACAACAGACAGTAAGAAAATATACACATCAAGACACCAATTTTATCATGGTTCAATCTAATGTGGGGTTACTTCCACAAGAAATATTGCTTATAATAATAAATCTTGTATAATAAACAGTTCTTGGCCTGTGCACTAAGCTGTAGTCCATTTGCGCACTCAACTACAGACTCAGGCCTTTGCGCACTCAGCTATATAACCTCTCCTTCGCCACAAACCTACAGATCACAATAATACAACCATAACACTGATCCAGATCACAAATGATTCTCTTCTTTATTACTTTACCCTATATATACTATTACATCAAGGGTTACATCATCAAATACCATGGTCCCAATACCATGGACTGCATAAAACAAGCTACTATGGTCCGAAAACCATTGATCTCTTACAAATTTGTGTTCTTTTACAAAAAAGGAGGGGCTTAGACCTAGCTCGAAGCCCCCACAATACGTGGTATATTGACTGCACGTCCCACTTTATGATGCATTGCTCTACTGTGCCATCCACTTCATGCTCCACTGCATTCTCCACTACACTCTCTACTACACTCTCCACTACACTCTCCACTTCACAAAATTCAAATTCTTTGCCAAAGTCTAGGCCATGTTGGGTTGTGCCCAACACATGACCCCTAAGAACCATCCCGAAACTTCTGGTAACCAACCCCTAGGTCCCACTAATGTTTTGTTAGGATATTTCGACACATAGGAAATAGTTAAGTTCAACTTGGTCTAGTATAGAGTTAGGTATAGAGTTAGTAAAAGTGTGTTTCTTTACCGTTGTACATTTTGTAACTTACAATCCAACGGTCACAATATGTAGTGATCCGACGATTCACTCTCTCCTCGGTATTACCGACACTTGATCCGTGGCTTGACACCCGATTGGTCCATGAGTTCTATTTAAAGCGCATGGAGGGTCATTGTTCGGGTAATCCGTCTATGAGAGAAAGCTTATGTAAATTTTCATTCTTTGATTAATAAATTGCCTGAAGTGGCCACGTTGGCTCAGGCCGTGCACTGTTTCCCTCTTTGAGGGTTTTAACCACGTCAAAAATACTGGTGTATTGATTTGAGATCTGGTTGTGAGAGGTGTCCTTTTGGTGTTCTTTCTGAGGAACTTACCCTGTAAATTCCTCCACTGACTGTCACCCATAATAGCACAGAAGTGTTCAACAAGCCATTTCAATCTGCACTGATTGCAAGCTGGTCATTCAACCCTCCCGCTGGTCAACCAGACTCACTACCCTCAAAAATTGCGCAGAACCTGTAGACCTTGCCCACTCTGCTGATAGAGAAAATTGCGCAGACAGGTCGGATAGTCACTGAATGTCCATCCCTGTCTCCCTTCCAGGATTATGTAGTTTTTCCAGCCAGCCACCAGTAAGCCGATTGGATGCTCACCGAGAAAACTGCGTAGATTTCTGAGCAAGCCCCTCAATAGCCTGGCATCCCGCTCAGCTCAAAAAGTGCGCAGAGGTGCCCAGCAGGTCAGCCTCACAGCATGTGCGCAGTTTTTGTCTCCAACAAACCCAACAGCCTGCTACCAGATCCCTCCATGAATTGCGTAGTTTTTGCTACCAAGACTTCCCGCAGCCCGCTACCATCTCCCCCCAGGAATCACATAGTTTTCGCTGCCAAGCCATCCTGAAGCCTGCACACTGCTCCCTCCAGGAACTGTGCAGTTTTTGCTGTCGAGGCCCTATACTGAACAAATTGCTTCATCCCATAAACTACGTAGATATTCCCTCTAGCTGAGCCAGACCCCACGGATAGTCACTGCCAATCTGGATTGACCATCTCAGTCTCCCAGTGACCTCTGCGCAATTTTCACCAGCAGTGCCCGAAGCTCGCATCCAAGCTTGAAACTTGCCTCACGTAGTTTTGCAACCTTTTCCTCTCTCCCAGTCACATGCATCCAAAAGCGAACAATCATGCATCATGGTAGACTAGGAGGTTTATGGATTTGATTTCATCTCGTCATGAGTGATTGCAGATACAGGTACATGAATAAACATGACTCGATGACGAATGGGATGAACAAGTATATTACATGCGAAGAGATAGTTTCGTGAATGAACAAAACATGCCATAAGACAGTTTCGCGAATAGACGAAACATGCAAAGGGACAGATTCGCAAACAGACGAATGATGAAACATGCAAGGACATATTTTCGCAAACAAACAAACATGTCAAGCATGCCAAAGTACAAATAAAGGAGCAATGTGTACATGCAACATCAAGCGAATCCAATGACCATCGAGGAACTCCGCACACCTTGCTATGTGGAGGTTAAGCTGCGATACACCAAGAAGACATTCATCACTTAATAACACTGCAGCTTGACATGCATGCCAGCATCAGCATGAACATACCAGCACTATCATGTCAAGTCGTGTCATGAGTCATGTCGGCCACATCACTACTATGGGCCATATTGTTTTCAATGAATGTAATGTAACGTGGAAGTCCAAGAGAACCACTTGTAATCTGAAGATTCATGTAATCTGAAAGGTCATGGAAGTCAAATAGTCACAAGGGAAGTCGAACGGTCACAAGGGCTAGTTTCACCCTTGGCTATAAATACCCCCTAATTTCTACATAAAAAATACTTTTCACCTCGGCTCCTCTGACATAGCCTTGAGAGTCTGTAATATTTTCTTTGAGGAGTGAGTAGTGGCTCCAATGCCCTGCCCACGGGGTTAGTGATGTATGGTGTATCGATGTGTCTTGGAATATTCGCTTAATTTAGAAGCCTACTCACAGGCCAACACATTTTCTCACATGTTTTGTAACTTTTTGTAAGAATTAATCATGAACACTTGTAATACATGTTGCTTTAACCTATGTTAAACAATTGGACTCATTCAGTTGTTCTAATACATTTATTTATGAAAATGTTTTGTATAAGTTGTTAACATTGTCCTGCCCATGTTGGTTACTTCCCAGACATCAGACAGAACCTTTTACAAAACTCGTTATAACGACCTTCGCACTTGCGTGGATTTCCCACTAGGTGTTGTACATATTATCTTCCTTGTATGTCGTGACTGCCACATTCATGTGGCTTTCTCTTCTGGAAGTTGTGCATGTCCTGTTGTGTTGTGTGTTTCTAATAGAGTTGGCATTTCCTCCCATCCAACTTGAGACTCACTCCCACCCTCTATCTCTTTGTAAAATAACCTTGACACAAGTAACACTAGCATTCACCAGGCATGCAAACTTCTATGTTCGAAGATAAAGCAGACCACTCTCTCGTGTTGACAAGCAAGAGGTAAGGCAAACATTTAAGATAATGGCAACCGGGTCATCATACTGGATAGGACTCCTACACCAAACAATGTGAGGTCTAGTTGGGACTTCATACTGGGGAGATCCCCTGAATGTTGGTGGGTCCAGCACCATCAACATTTTTGGTGCTAGAAGGAGGGATGCAAGTTGTTCATGGTTGAATGTCCTCTCACACCCAGTCATCAATCATCTGGTGAAGACAGTAACTTGCACTCCCTCTCACCTATGTGTGACTCTGTAGTTGGTTACTCCTCACCTCCAAGGACTGAACAAGAAATTCCATTTCAGCACCTTCACTCCATCCATCCCATCACCCATCAGTTTGCGAAAGTCATTAGACTAATCCCAAGAATCCAACATCTTCCATATGCATCTAGAAAGCCCAAAACCACTCCCACGGGGGTTGTTGTATCATCAGTGGAAGAAGCAGTTCTTGCCACACTTGAAGGTGGGCAAAAGTTATTGAAAACAGAGAGGAAATTTCAGTCTTCTGACAGGGAGAATGAGACACCCTCGTGATCTCGAGCTCAAACTTTGGTATAAGAGGCAGAGGGGAAAGCAGCGAAGGAGGCAAGGGCGGAGGCGAACCAATAGACTCTGAGCTAAAATCATCAGATGTTGAAGAAGAGGAGAAGGACGAAGGATAAGAAGACATGGTTGACCAAAATATGGAATGGGTGACTCTAGATCCATTGGCTCTTCCGAGTGCTTTACACAAGATGTCAAAGCACTCAGAGAGGATGATCACAAATTTCGACCCTGACAGCACAATGAAGGCAAAAAATCACTTATACAACTTCTACCTATATTTGTAGACACTTGAGGTACGCTATGATGACGTTGCATGTAGATTGGTCCCATATACCTTGGATGGTCGTGTAGTTGCATGGTATCACAACCTCCCTACCAACTCCATAGGCTATGTTCAAACGTATGTTCCTAGAAAATTTTGCTGATGACAAGACCCCAGCCATGTTACTCAAAGAATTGGGAATCTTGAAGGTGGTGGGAAAAGAAAAGGTAAAAGATTTCAAACAGAGGTTTCTACGCATATTGAATAATTTTGCAGTAGACATGAAACCTCATGAATCCATCACCATCGGTTACTACATGTCTCCACTACCGACCAACATTGCACAGTTCGTCAAGTGAGTTGTGAAACCAACATTCTTGGAAAACTGTGAAGAGGCAATCGCTATTGAAAAAGACCTGCGTGTGATTGGAGTCATCAAGGATGATGAACCAACAAAGGACTCCAGAGAGGCGAGCAGGAAGCCACAGGTTGCGGTAGGCAAGGGTAAGGATAGGGAAACTAGTGATTTTGACACCCTTACTCGCCTTGTCAAGAACTTGACAAGAAAAGTGTCTGAGCTTAAACAACGAACAACAGACACATCTACAAATAGACGACTGCCCAAATAGAGACAAGGAAGCATGTCATCAGGCAGCAACTATCTCCCAACGAAAAATGTGCAGAACTCTGTGTTTCAGCTCGACAAGTGTGCAAATGACAAATTATGTTCATTTCATGAAGATGATCATTCAAAGGTCTTGTTCATACTGGAAGCGAGTAGACTCAGTATACAACCGCACACTTGATGTAGATAGCAATACGCAGGAACGGCTGGGAGATATGGATAATGACGAAGATGTTGCACATGATGAGGCATCGAGCTCTGGGCATGTGGTAAACATGTATCAGTGCTTGCAAGCAACGCAAAAGACAAACTCTGAGAAACAACCCCAAAAGAAAAATTATCATTACAATCTCAGAAGTAAGGGGACTCCCCCTACAGTTGGAGAAATGCAAGAAAAGTTAAAATTGTTGATGAGGAAGGTTGATCCACTAGCCATCCCAAAGCAGAAAACACAAATCAAGCCTAGGAAGATAGCGACAAACAATAATACATCCATGAGTAGCAAACTGCAGAACACTCCACCAGAAAACACAAATACCAGTCTTACCCCAGACACCTTGGTGAGTCTACCCCCTCTAGATTAAAACATTGTGGAAGACATGAAGAAAACTCGCACAAACATCAGTTTGTTCTAGTTTTCTAAGATCAACAGTCAGCGGGACATGCTACTACGTGCACTAGGATATACATCAAAGAACAATGTAGCCTCTACCAACAAGGAGAAAGCACACTTCCTGGATCACTTTCAACTGTGCTAAACACACTCTGGATGGAAGAAACAAATTCTGTTTGCCCTCCATTCCTACTTTCATTCAAAATATTCAACCTGTATTGTTCCCAACTATTTGGTTGATTCTTGCACGATAGCCAACGTCATGCCTCTCTCCGTTGTTAAAAGGATAAATGCATAGTGGAGCAAGACATCCACTAAGATCATCCAACTTGATTGAACATCTATACTAGCCATTGGTGAACTTCGCGATGTGATCATCAGACTATCTCATGACAGCCGAGTTCACCATTGCGTAAACATTGTTGTTGTGGACATACTGGAAGTGTATGGCTTACTGCTCAACAGGGACTGGTCTAGAAAGCTAAACAGATACTTCGCTACATACTAGTCACACTTATGGCTTCCGTACAAGGGAAAAAACAATCAAATTCGAGTGTAATTTGAGAGATATATGAAGTACAATGTCACTCCCATCAATGGCGAAAATGAACCATTGGCCTTCGCACAGCTCATGTTTGGAAACTACCTCTTGGAAACGACAATGGGGTGTTATCCTACAAGGCTAGCCCCAACCCCACCAGACATGCAGTTGGGTCTCCTTCCTTGCCCAACTGATGGAAATGAAACATGTACATTACATTGTAATAGTAGTAGCAGTAGAAGTAGCAATAGTAGTAGCAGTAGTGCAAGCACGTCGAACGGTCCGTGTACAGATGATTTGTGGACCATGTATTTCGACTGATCAAAGACATAGGATGGATTAGGAGCCAGGTGTGTCTTGATCGACCCAAACAACAAGAAGCATATGCTCTCGAGTCACTTGGAGTTCAAGTGCATGAAAAATGTTGTTGAATATGAAGGACTCATGTTGGGCTTGCAGAAAGTCATTAGCCTCAATGTGGTCATGCTCAAAGTGGTAGATCATTGTTTATCACCGCATCTCAAAAGTTACCAGCAAGAGGTATGGTGACTAATCTCTAAATTCCAAGCATTCAATATCACTGCTTTACCAAGAATGCGTAATGCAGTTACCAATGCTTTGGAAAACGTAGCTTCTAGAATGTCACCGATTAGGAATAGATTTACTATTGAAATTTTGTATAGACCATCTATCCTGGATAACACAACTAATTTACGCGTATTTAATGATGATCAACAGATACTACATTTCATGGCCAATGCTGATACCTTCAAGGATCCAGTGATAGATGAAGATGAGCACGAGCAATATTTGCAAGCTAGGACAGATATCAAGAAAGGCCACTCATTCCCAAAGGTGTGGCAACTTTGGAAAAGCTCTATGACTTGCTAGAATGCTTCTAGGGGCCGAAGAACAAAAAAACTCACAACTCTATTATGATGCATGAACTCATTAACTTGGGAATAGAACAAGATCCAAAGTTCATTAATCTCGATACATGTTGCACGCAGCAAGAGTGGCAAGCCTTTGTTCGCCTATTCAAACAGAATTGGGACGTGTTCGCGTGGACGTATGACGATCTAAAAAATCACAACATGCCAATAATCCAACACATAATTCCAATCAAATAAGGGGTCAAGCCGTATCAGAAGAAGCTGAGGAAAGTACATTTGTCACTTGTGTTAGAGCCTAGATTGACCTCAGGCTGAAGGGAGGCAATCCTAGGGTAACCACAAACCAAGCTTAACCTAGTAGCTAGCCCTACCAGGTTGGGAGAGGGCTCTATCCTTGTGAATCTCAGTCAAGATGACTGGATTAGATATGGATTTTACGCTAGGTATAGTAGCTCTAGAGTTTTTTGGTTGATTTTGATGGTTTTGTTGCTGGATCAAATGGAGCAGACAGCTTTGGGTCCGAGAAATCAAGTCAGGAATGCAGGGTGTTCTATGGGGCGAGGTAGGTAGGTGTTTTGGCACTTGAAATTGAGTGACATGACAGGTCTAAGACTGATGAGGAGCTGAGGAGGGCATGCAAATATCATGAGTCCTATTCAAACAGTAGAAAACATCAAAAACTAAATGGATTCCTAAGGCAGAGCATTGTAACCAATGTATTCTACCTATCTATCTTGATCTCATTTAGTTAGAAGAATGAATTAGATTTTGGCACACATAACACATGAGAAAAACTAATAACAGAAGGAGAAACTATGCAAAAACACTTTACCACAAGTATCCCACAAAAATAGCTGCAACTCCTGGTTTATTTCCTTGCCAAACTGCTGTAAAGATGTACAATGTAACTCAAAGCATCCAAGAGAGTCCAACCTTTGCTAATGACTGAAAAAGTACATAATACAGACAATAAAACCACCTATGCTAGCCATCAAGGGTCGAATCCAAGAGATAAAGAACTGTTACAACCATTTCCAAACAAGGAGCAGGAATATAGGCAGTGGAACAGCTTGCCTCTATAAGCATGGAAACTGATTCATTAACCCCCAAACCACCTCAAAATGATGAATCTGCCCTCTAAGGTCACTTTAAAATTACATTTACATAGCATATCATCATTTACAATCATAAATTCATCCACGATGAGAGAAAAAGTCAACTTGTAGAAAAACTAGGCGAAAACTGGATTTTTGAGCAAACTAGCTCTATGCGTAGCGCCACTGGCCAGGTGCATAGCACCGCTTCACAGCACCATTTGGAGGCCTTTTCCTTAACAAAATTGAGCCCAAGATAGCTCATTGGAAAGGTCTTCCTGTATAGTCTCTGGAACATCTTGAACTTTTTCATTTGGGTGTAATCTACGCCCTCAAAAGTGAAATCTCCCAAGGCTGCTTTTGTGTGTCCAAAAAGAGGCAGAGAGGTCATTTTTTGATAGTTTTTTGACCTTTTGGTGACCAAGTTTTGCTCCAAAATTGCTGAGATTTTTTGGATTTGATGTTCTCATCATGCTAAATATAGATATGTAAGCCATTTCTTCAAAAATTCCCTCCAGTGAAATGTAGTTAACCCTACAGAAAATTACCTCATACGGATTCTAATCACAGGAAAAGTAAAATCGAGAGCATTATACACATAAAACACATATACACAGAGTTCCCATGGATCTCAAAACCGACACATCTGAGTTTTATTATCCTTTCAATGTTACAATACATATTTATACATGCCGAAGCATCCAATACCATGGACCGAACAACCATCGCGTCCAAAACTATGGACCGAAAACCATAGGTAGGTTCGCCCAACCTAATATAGGGTCCGTTAGTCGTGGAAAGAATATAACACAACCCAACATGAAAATCATAGCGTCGGTGGCGCTACGCACCTAGGGCAATTTTCTGTGTTGGAAAATTTCAAGATTTCAAAATGACAAAAACTTATCAAAACTTGCCCAGATTTGGCACAAGGCACCACCATTAGTTTCTTTGATGGGCTAGTGAGGCTTAAGCCAATATTTTCAACTTTTCTTGCTCCTTTTTGCTCCTTAAGGCCTTCCTCAACCTAACCTGGATATAAGGCTCATAGTACTCCCTGTCAATATCCTGACCTTTGTTCCACTTTTCACCCACATCTAGAATACCTGTAGCCTCTAAAATAACAGCTGGTGACAAAGTGAATGTAACTCCAGCAAGGTTTACTTCATTTTTGTCCAAATGTGTCACAAACAACCTTGCTAATTCATGATGAAATTTAACCCTTTCCACCATTTCACAAAAACCAAAACATGGCTAGTGTTTAAAACAAGAAATGGAAAATGGGTAGGCTTGCAGCTCCCTCAAACTAGTAGGCTCCTCTCTGATATGTCTTCTTCATTTATGAGGATTCTTGTGCTATATGTTTTTCTCCTTGGAACTGTCACTAAGGGTGTCTTCATCAAACTCATATTCACTGTCTCTCTCCATTGTTTCTATAGTTGTATCTCTTGTGGTGAATGAAGAGATAGGGTGAATGAATGTAAGATGAGTATGAAGAGATTTTATAGGTAAGTAGGTGAGAGTGAATGAGAGTGTGAATGGGATTTAGGGAGTGAGTAGGGTTTGAGGATATTGTAGGGTTTGGTAATTGGGAAAATATATGAGGGAATGATGTTTAGGGAATTTTATATGATGGAATGGGGCTTAGGGAACAGCAAATGGATGAGATAAGATAGAAATAAATGAGTGAGCTTTAAAATTTATGAGACAGTTTGGTGAAAACTAGGGTTTGACTTCTTGAGAGACAAAATCACCAAAGACTGATTTAAAAACCCTTTTCAACAAGAATGATTGAGTTACTTACTTGCAAAGAGGTAAATTTGGGAGTTTTCAGGTGAATTGGGGCGATTTGGAACGATTTGGAGCTTGGCTTCCAGGTGCGTAGCGCCGGTTTGGTGCATAATTCCCGTTCATTTTTACACTATGGAAATTACCCAGGTGCATAGCGCTAGCTCTATGCGTAGCGCCAGCCTTTGGTGCATAGCGCCAGTCAGATTTCTCCAAAAATGTAGTGAATGCACCCCTTTACTCAATAACACTTCAAAATCGCGTTTTTAGCTCATGGTCTTCAACTCAAATGATGAAATGATTTAAGAGAGGGATGACCTTTATATAGCTCTTCAACTTTTGATTTTTAATGTTCAAAACCCATTTTGTAATGTCTATTTGCTTTTCAAATACTCTGTTTTTTTTGGATGCTTGACCTTTGGCTTGAATAGGTGAACTGATGCTTGATTTCTTTGACTTTTGCAATGGCATGTACTTGGAAATATCAGCAAGTGACCAGGAGTAGCATGGAACTATTAATTACATATGAGAAATAATAAAATTACATGAAATTTACAAATAATATACCAATGCTCTGTTTTCACCTCAAAATTGGTTTTGAGGTGAAAAATTTATTAAGCTTACAAATTATGAGATTAAAACTTTTCTGATGATTGTTGTCATCCTCATGTGTCTTCTGACCATTATTAGTTACTGTAAATTTGACCATGGGGTGAAAAATTTATTAAGCTTACAAATTATGAGATTAAAACTTTTCTGATGATTGTTGTCATCCTCATGTGTCTTTTGACCATTATTAGTTACTGTAAATTTGACCATGGTAAAACTCTAATACCTAATAAGATTGAAACCCTAAGACCTAAGACCAAATTGATGAAATGAACTAAAAATAAACTTGAATCATGGACTGAAAAGTATAAAGGATGTCAGCAGATATATGTCATGAGGGAAAAAATTGAAATGAACCCTACCATCAGTTGATCCATGACCTAATGGAATGTAACTCATCAAAATCGGACACCTAATATGAAATGCAAAAGAGTAAATTTTGATCACTGATGGCAGTGTGAAGACACTGACACTAACATTGGCTCCAATGGGGATGGTAGCTCCTTGGAGGTGCCAAGAACCATAGATCTCTGGGACAAGTAGACTAGTACCTCATCCATTGGGAAATATGGTCAAGATACTTCAAAAACTGAAAACTAACACAATGCAAACTGAGACTGACTCATGACTGAAAATATGATTGAAGACTTACTTAATTGGAACATACTTACTATTCTTTTTAATGGCAACAGACCATCGAGATTTAAGGGCTTCAAATCATGATGAAAACCACCTGCCTACTGATGAAATATGTACAATCATGTGAAGTTGGCCTTCCAATGTAACCAATCCAGCAGATGGCTACTTACTGAAATTTTTCTCTCACTTTCCCCGAGCAGGTAGAACAGTGTACATGTAGGAAACTCACAATAAAAACTTAAACCAAGGCTTATGCTAATGAACGAGGCAACATTCATCTTCTCTAATGCTTGCAAAAGAATGCCGAAGGGATCTTGAAAATCCTGAAGCACTAGCTTGTCTTGAGATCCAACAGAAAAAATACAAGTACTCCCTTGCTTCTGATCTGAAAGAACAGTATGTTGTTGATTGATAGGAAGGCATAGAGAAGTATACGCTTCTGCTATCCAAGTGTTGGTGGTAAATTCCTCGAGTGTGAGAAATTCTGACTCGATTTCTGACATACTGTCTCTCTCAGGCTCACATTCCTTAATTTTATAGTCTAAGCCTTTCTTAAAGAGAAAACATTCTTCAAGATTATCAAACATGACAGCCCTTTCATCTTCATGAAGGAAAACAATATATGTCCGTTGATCTATAAATCTAATTTCAAGATTGTCCTCATTTTCAAAAGTGGAAGAAGCTTCACTAACACCTTCGTGATGATGTGAACACTGCAGACCTGCATTAGCTTGGGCTATAACATGACCTTTCAGGAGTTGATCTATCTCATCTTTAGACAGAGGAGATAATACTTTTTGTTTTCTTTTGCTCAAATGATTATTGTCTTCTTTCCCTCCTAAAGATTCACAAGGTTGTTGATTGTCTTCTTTAATTTCAAGCAAAGGAGTATATAAATTTTCCTCAGGCTGCTAATTCATTTCATGTGATTCCTATTGACTATCAAGATGCAAAATTCCTTCATCTTCAATAAAAGAAGAAGTTATGGTATCCTGACTATGATCTTGTGCAACAAAGTGACTGACTCTTTGAGATTGTTGTTGAAGGGAAAAATCAAAGAAGGCTTCAATGATTTCTTCATCATCACGATCTGAATCTAGATTTGAAATAGCCAACTTGACTTTATCACGATCTGAAATTGGAACTTGATTTTCCTGCGTACTGTCTTCTGCTATGAGTAGATCTGAAATGAGACCTTGTCTTCCATCATTTTCAGTTGCACTAAGATCTTGAACTTGCTGCAAATTTTCCTGAGCATCTTGACAAGTATCCTCTAAGCTCTCTTTATGCTGCTGAAATGGATTTTCATACAGGACTTCCATGATCTCATCAGCCATGAAGTTATCATCTTCAAAATTTTCTCAAGATTTTCAATAAAACTATAAACATGTTTGCAACAGTTCTGAACTAATATTAAGGATGGATAAGATTCTTTATACCTTTCAAAGAACATGGCATCAAAATCTTTTAAACAGTAAATACAAGCAGGCGGAAAACTTTCATACCAAGATCGGGCTTCACCTTCTAGAGTGGCCATGAATATCTTCATCAAGCAGTCTTCAGGAAAATCAATCTTCAACTTGCGAATATGCATGTGAAATCTAACCAGATGTAAAGCAACATCATTCCTATCATCATCTTTAAACGTAGGCAAATTCCTTTGCCAATCTACCTTAGGAATTTTATTTGGGAAACCTGGAATGTGATCTCGGCTCATGGGAGCATACCTTCGAGCAAACAAATCCATTTTGATAACAATGAATTCACCAAGAAATTCTTCAGGCTACTAGTTCTTGAAGAGTGGGATTGCCAGAAAAATTCTGAAGCTTGGGATTTTTCGACACTAGAGTCGCCAGGTGAATGATTTCAACCTTCCGGTGTCTGATCATTGTCCACCATCAACAATCAGATCTAAACTTGATACATTTTGATGAGGAACATAAAACTATGTTCCCCAGTATGGTCGCCACTATGTTAGAGCCTAGATTGACCTCAAGCTGAAGGGAGGCAATCCTAGGGTAACCATAAACCAAGCTTAACCTCATAGCTAACCCTACCAGGTCGGGAAAGGGCTCTCTCCTTGTGAATCTCAGTCAAGATGACTGGATTAAATATGGATTTTACACTAGGTATAGTAGCTCTAGGTTTTTTTGGTTGATTTTGATGGTTTTGTTGCTGGATTAAATGGAGCAGGCAACATTGGGTTCGGGAAATCAAGTCAGGAATGTAGGGGGTTCTATGGGGCGAGGTAGGTAGGTATTTTGGCACTTGAAATTAAGTGAGATGATAGGTCTAAGACTAGTGAGGAGCTAAGGAAGGAATGCAAATATCATGAGTCCTCTTCAAGTAGTAGAAAACATCAAAAACTAAATGGATTCCCAAGGCAGAGCACTGTAACCAATGTATTCTACCTATCTATCTTGATTTCATTTAGTTAGAAGAATGAATTAGATTTTGGCACACATAGCACATGAGAAAAACTAATAACAGAAGGAGAAACTATGCAAAAACACTTTACCACAAGTATCCCACAAAATTAGCTACAAATATTGGTTTATTTCCTTGCCAAACTGCTATAAAGATGTACAATGTAGCTCAGAGCATCCAAGAGAGTCCAACCTTTGATAATGACTGAAAAAGTACATAATATAGACAATCAAACCACCTATGTTATCCATCAAGGGTCGAATCCAAGAGATAAGGAACTGTTATAACCATTTCCAAACAAGGAGCAGGAATATAGGCAGTGGAACAGCTTGCCTCTATAAGCATGGAAACTGATTCATTAACCCCCAAACCACCTCAAAATGATGAATTTTCCCTCTAAGGTAATTTTACAATTACATTTACATAGTATAGCATCATTTACAATCATAAATTCATCCATGATGAGAGAAAAAGTCAACTTGTAGAAAAACTAGGCGAAAACTGGATTTTTGAGCAAACTGGCTCTATGTGTAGCGCCACTAGCCAGGTGAGTAGCACCGCTTCACAACCACTTTTGGAGGCCTTACCCTTAACAAAATTGAGCCCAAGATAGCTCATTGGAAAGGTATTCCTATATAGTTTCTGGAAAATCTTGAATTTTTTCATTTGGATGTCATCTAGCCCCTAAAAAAATGAAATATCCCAAGGTTGCTTCTGTGTATCAAAAAAGAGGCAGAGAGGTCATTTTTTTATAGTTTTTTGACCTTTTGGTGACCAAGTTTTGCTCCAAAATTACTGAGATTTTTTGGGTTTGATGTTATCATCATGTTGAATCTAGATATGTAAGCCATTTCTTCAAAAAGTCCTCCAGTGAAAAGCGTAGCACCGGTGGCGCTACACACCTAGGGCAATTTTCTGTGTTGGAAAATTTCAAAATGAAAAATGAAAAAAACTTATCAAAACTTGCCTAGATTTGGAACAAGGCACCACCATTAGTTGCTTTGATGGGCTAGTGAGGCTTCAGCCAATATTTTAAACTTGTCTTGCTCCTTTTTTCTCCTTAAGGCCTTCCTCAACCTAGCCTAGATGTAAGGCTCATAGTACTACCTGTCAATATCCTGACCTTTGTTCCACTTTTCACCCACATTTGGAATACCTGTAGCCTCTGAAATAACAGCTGGTGACAAAGTGAATGTAACTCCAGCAAGGTTTACTTCATTTTTTTCCAAATGTGTCACAAACAACCATGCTAATTCATGATGAAATTTAACCCTTACCACCATTTCACAGAAACCAAAACATGACTGGTGTTTAAAACAAGAAATGGAAAATGGGCATGCTTGCAGCTCCCTCAAACTCGTAGGCTCCTCTCTGATATGTCTTCCTCCTTTATGAGGCTTCCTGTGTTGTATGTTTTTCTCCCTGGAAATGTCACTAAGGGTGTCTTCTTCAAACTCATATTCACTGTCTCTCTCCATTGTTTCTATAGTTGTATTCTCTTGTGGTGAATGAAGAGATAGGGTGAATGAATGTAAGATGAGTATGAAGAGATTTTATAGGTAAGTAGGTGAGAGTGAATGAGAGTGTGAATGGGATTTAGGGAGTGAGTAGGGTTTGGGGATAGTGTAGGGTTTGGGAATTGGGGAAAATATATGAGGGAATGATGTTTAGGGAATTTTATATGAGGGAATGGGGTTTAGGGAACAGCAAATGGATGAGATAGGACAACAATAAATGAGTGAGCTTTAAAATTTATGAGATAGTTTGGTGAAAACTATGGTTTGACTTCTTGAGAGACAAAATCACCAAAGATTGATGCAAAAACCCTTTTCAACAAGAATGATTGAGTTAATTACTTGCAGAGAGGTAATTTGGGAGTTTTGAGGTGAATTGGGGCGATTTGGAACGATTTGGAGCTTGGCTGCCAGGTGCATAGCGCACTCACCCAGGTGCATAGCGTCAGTTTGGTGTGTAGCGCCCGTTCATTTTTACACTGTGGAAATTACCGAAGTGCGTAGCGCTAGCTCTATGCATAGTGCTGGCCTTTGGTGCATATTGCCAGTCATATTTCTCCAAAAACACAGTGAATGCACCCCTTTGCTCAATAACACTTCAAAATCGTGTCTTTAGCTCATGGACTTCAACTCAAATAATGAAATGATTTAAGAGAGGAATGACCTTTATATAGCTCTTCAATGTTTGATTTTTAATGTTCAAAACCCACTTTGTAATGTCTATTTTCTTTTCAAATACTCTGTTTTTTTTTGGATGCTTGATCTTTGGCTTGAATAGGTGAATTGATGCTTGATTTCTTTGACTTTTGTAGTGGAATGCACTTGGAAATATCATCAGGTAACCAGGAGCAGCATGGAACTATTAATTACATATGAGAAATAATAAAATTACATGCAATTTACAAATAATATACCAATGCTCTATTTTCACCTCAAAACTGGTTTTGAGGTGAAAAATTTATTAAGCTTACAAATTATGAGATTAAAACTTTTCTGATGATTATTGTCATCCTCATGTGTCTGCCGACCATTAGTAGTTACTGTAAATTTGACCATGGTAAAACCTTAATACCTAATGAGACTAAAACCCTAAGACCTAAGACCAAATTGATGCAATGAACTGAAAATAAACATGACCTAATGGAATGCAACTCATCAGAATGGGACACCTAGTATGAAATGCAAAAGAGTATATTTTGATCACTGATGGCAATGTGAAGACATTGACACTAACAACTTGAACCCCTCATACAGAAAGAGCTCACCAATCTATTGGATGCATGGATCATATATAGAGTTTTTCATTCTACTTGAGTTTCAAATCTTGTTCCTGTACGAAAGAAGTCTAGGGAAATCTGCTTGTGTGTTGATTCCCAGAACTTGAACCGCACCTTGGACAAAGACAACTAACCCATGCCGTCTATGGAGAAAATTCTACAAATAGTATCTGGAGCACAAATGTTTTCTTTGCTTGACGGGTTCTTAGGATATAAGCAGGTTCTGGTAGTTGAACCTGATAGACTTAGAACTACCTTCCATACCAAAGGGGGTATGTTCGCATATAGAAGAATGTATTTCGGGCTAGTGAATGCAGGCATGACATTTCAGCACGTCATGGACATCACATTCCGTGGACTCATCAGATACAGCATAGTGGTGTACCTCAATGATGTGACTATGTATTCGCGAAAATGGGAAGACCTCATACACCATTTAAAGAAAAATTTTGAGCGATGCTGAAAATACAAGATTTTCCTTGAATCCCAAAAACAACATATTTTGCAATGTTTGAGGGGAACCTCCTTGGGCACATCATTGCCAAGAGTGGAATCAAGGTTGATCTGGACTGGGTCCAGAATATACTTTTTATGGTCTTTAAGCAAACATTTAATAGAAATAATCCGTTCGCACACCCAGAAAAGTTACAAATTCACATAGACTCATGACATAAGTATTCGCGCATAGATCAAACAGTTATATCAACCAAAAATTAGCCAGATCCGCCATAATTCAGATTTAACACTTCATAATCAACTTATCTTTATTTACTTTCCTCACCAATACATCCAGCTCCACCCTCCGCACTTAGCTGCAAGGGTCTGCGCACACAGTTGCAGACTCTACTAGGCCTCTACGCACCCAGCTGCAAAGCCTCTATCTACCTACCAACCTTCTTGACTCGGACTTACAGACACTTCAAGACTTCGTTCCTCAACAACCCATTACATTCCAGAGCCCAAAAGTACATACCAAAGACTGACTTCTATCCATAGAGCCTCGCTCTATTTATACATTCCCATGGGAAAACCAACTTACTTCCTATTATTTTACATTATTTTTGGGTGGACAACCCTTTTGACTCGCTCTATTACATTTTGCACTCTGCATATTTCAGAATTTTTATAATATTTTTATCCTAATTTATAGGCTCTAAGTCCCCAAAACTGTTACGCAGGACCTCCGCTACCCAACAGGCCCCCAACACAATCATCTTGACTCGTCCCGAGTCACTCATCGGTGCAGTGAGACGCGCTACCTAGGCTTCACGGTTCACCTCCCCGTGAGTGATGCCCTTCATTCTGCTACTCCTTCTTTGTCTCCTACAACGCTTCTTCCAGTTCTTGCTTCGTGGTTTCTACCAAGTCTCGCAAACAATAATGATCTTTCTGCTCTACTCGGTTAACACAGAACACCCCCTCGTAGGATTGTAGCTCTAACTGGGGTGCCGCATATGAGACCACCTCGTACAAACGCAGCTAATTTCTAACTTCGTATCTTCTCTTCATACTATCTGCTGCAGCTTGTGTTGCAATTTTTCAAGACCGTTTTTGTTGTCCACGAGATCCTAATCTTCAAGATACGCCAGGGATGAATTGTTAACTGAAAGTCCTCCAATTGGCTTTGTATTTACAGCTTTTCCTTTATCCTTTACGGTTCGCCAACCAGCCCATGGGTAAGGCAACGGCATCCGGACCAGTTCTGCTTCGTGTCTATAAACTTTCAACACATCCCCTTCCATTTATGTTGGACTCTGCATGGTGCCCACAGCTGTCTACATCATATTCTTCAGAAAACCCGGCATCTTTGGCCATATCACAACATTCAGCCTCACTCCTTGAGCGCAGATAATAAAGAGCTCCATAGCGGCAGAAAATCACAATAGCTTAAGGTTCTTAGAAGCGAAGCTTGTTTGGTGAAGGCCTCCCTGTGATTTATAAGTGCTTCAAAATTCAAATTCGGTGGCTCCCACCTTTTCCAGTGCCCTCCAATTGAGCCTACGGTAGATCGTTCCAGATCCGGTTCGTACCTTGTCTCTTAATTGCCCACCACCTGCTTCCTTTTGCCAAAACTCAGACATCTTGTCATGAATAGTGATAGCAATGTTTACCTCTCTGCTTGACAACATAGCAGCACATCCCTTCTCGCACAACCGCGACCCTTGTGACAGATCATATCCACGCGCACCCCGATGGTCACGCAGCTTCCCTCCAAACTACTTTATCGTCTCGCGCTCTCTTTCAACTGGCTGGAGTGGTGAGACTGTCCTTCGGTCGGTTAGTCAGGCGATCGACCCACCCGTGTAGAGCTTCAGGGGATTGCCATTTACTCTTCCCGGGAAGGGGTCTCCATTTAGCTTAGCAAGCTGGACTGCACCTCCATCTGTAACTCCTTTAACTACATAGGGACCCAACCAATGCATTCGAAGCTTGCTAGGGAATTTAACTTGCTGTCATATAGTAATACTAGATCATTCTCCTTGAAAGTGCGTACCTTGATATAGCGATCATGCCACACTTTTTCTCGTTGTTTTTGTACTTGCTAATGGAATCTGACCAAAAACTATTCCTTGTCAAGTTCCTCTAGCTTGGCGAGCCATTCGTCCAAAGCCCCGCGGTTGGCCATGACTATTAGTGTCGCGATTCACAAACTGGGTATAGTATATTCCATGGGCATAACGACTTCCTTACCATAGACTAACCGGAAAGGTGTCTGGCCTGTCAACTTATTGCATGTGGTTGCCTAGAGCATAGTAGGGATGCGTAAGTCCCAATCGTTTCACTGCACATTATAGACCTTAGTCAATGTAGTCTCCAAAATTTTGTTGAACGCTTCCATGGTCCCATTTGCTTGTGAATGGTATGGTATACTCTATTGATGATATATCCGGAATTCCTCAGTAAGTGCGCTGATCATTTCATTCAAAAAGTGTGTTCCTCGGTCACTCATTATAATTTTGCGACATCCAAACCATGTCAACACGTTTTCGAACAAAAATTTTGTCATTGTAGCAGCCGTGCAGTCCTTAACTAGATGTGCTTCTAGCCACCAGGTCAAATATTCTGTCGCGGTGATGATATAGCACGCATCCGTCTTCCTTTGAGGTGCAATAGGTCCGAAGAAGTTGATTTCCCACTTTTCGAATAGTTGCAGCGTCATCTGTGGATTGAGCAGCATCTCATCCCTTCGCGATGGTTTCCTAGTCCGTTGACACATGTCGCAAGCCCGACAGTATGCTTTCAAGTCTTGATGTAGAGTTGGCCACCATGGTCCTGCCCGAAGAATCTTTTGTACAGTGGTGTGACCCACATAATGTCCTCTAGCAACCCCTCCATGTGCTTCGGCCAGGATCTGTCCTCGCTCGAATTCAGGTACATATATGCGTAATATTTCATCATTGCCCATCTTGTAGAGGTGTCCTATAATAACAGTAAATTATGTTGCACATATCACCAATTCTTTCTTCTGTTGAACGGAATATCCTTGCGGCGTGGTTCCTATAGTTAAGAAGTGGATTATGTCCTCAAAAGGGCCATCTGCAACGCGCACTGCATATAGATGTGCATCCGTAGTCCGTCCTCCAAGTTTGTGGGCTCTTCGTCATTCTCAATTCAAGATAGGTGGTCTTGGCCTGCATTCAAGCGTCCTGGCTTTACGATGACTTTGAAGTCATATTATTGAAATAATAACAACCATTGACAAATGCGCCCCCCCAACAAAAGCTTATTCACTATGTATTTTAGCACTGAGTGGTCAATATACATCTTAAAGTGTCCTCCAAGCAGATAGTGGCGGTATTTATGGAGCACATATACCATCGTCAGTCCTTCCCGCTCAGTAGTGGAGTAGTTCTTCTTAGCTTTTGACAGTCGTCGACCTGCGAACATGATCGGATGATCAATTCCCTCCGCACCTTCTTGAGTGAGTATCGTGCCACAGATCCATTGTCATAAACC
>APFE031431086.1:86230-96681 GCA_000404065.3 Pinus taeda
AAAAATCAAGCTGGTAGTCCTAGTTTTGGGATCCAGGGGAAAATCTTTGTGTATATGTGTTTTATATGTTATGCTCTCGCATTGTTTATTTTCTGTGTTTTAGAATTCATATGCAGGTAATTTTTGTACAAGGTTAAAACCTACAGGTCCAACCATGAACTTGTGTCCACACTGGGAAACCCCATGCCTGCACTCAGTCTTCTGCTCCATGTGACCAAGCTCATCCAACTAGTAGAAATGGAGAAGGGGAAAATCTAAACAAGCAAACCTATGTCATAGGTCTTACATGCTTCTCTGAAGGAACAACCTCTTCTGCTCTTAATAAGTCAGGATCCCTCTTCTGCCCCAAAAATAAATAAGTGCCTATGCACAATCCTCTTTAAAAAAATACAAAGGCGAAAGAAGAGAAAGGCTTCCTACGTAGAGAGGTGAAGCATGCAAATCCATCAGGGTGCTGACCAAGATCGCTGGCAGTGGAGCAATGTGTGTGTTCCTGCGTGACTCCGTTAGGGTACTATCCAGGCCTGCTGGCAGCGAAGCAACACCATAGATGAAAACTTATACTCTAAAAATTTTTAACTCGCGAGTCAAATTACCCTTCCTCATTTCGAAACACTTTGATCAAGCTGAAACTTTTGTTGTGTTTGACTGAGTGGCAAAAGGTGAACCATGTCTCCCTTTAAAGATATGTCGGGGATTGCTCTCTCGATTTTGGTTTCTGCAAAAATTGTGTATATGGGAAGCAGAATCGGGTGAGTTTCCCCTCTGGTGCTAAAAGGGCGAAACGGATATTAGAGCTTGTGCACAGTGATGTGTTTGGACCTGTGTCGGTTTTACTATCACTTAGATTTTCCTTAAAAGTTATTTAAAGAAGGAAAGGATCCAAGGTAACTACAAACCAATCTTTTAAGTATAGATCCTAGCCAATCTACACTTAGAGAGGGCTCTCTCTTTATGATTTAACGTTGTTTTTATATGATATTAGGCTAGTTATTAATGCTTAAGGAATTTGTTTTGATTTGTTTGGTGGAATCAAAGAAACAGATGGGTAGAGCAGGTATTCAGCCATTGGGCTATGGTTTCAAGTAAGAAAGGTTTAATAGGATTTGATTAATCACTGAGGTAAGAGTTCACAAGGCAAGCTAGCACAGCAAGGACAAATCGGAAGGTTTCAATGGATGGAAATCTTAGTCAGGGCCAAGGGAAATGAAGAATCCTTGACAGGGATTAAGGTGAAGAAGAGAAGTTTGGCAAGTATCAAGGGCACTTAAGAATCCTATACTAGGGGCCAATAGAAGGAATGAATTACAGAAGTGAGGGAGCAACTAAGAATTCCCGTACTTAAGCAAGTTAGTAGAAAAGATTAAATAAGCAAACAATTAAGACAAAGAGCACTTAAGCTAATTCTGATGATATTATTCCTTGTTTGCCTTTAAGAATTATAAGAAACACATATGATATTTCGTAACATAAAGGAAAACAATATTCAAAATCGGAGAAGTGATACTTATTTGTTTCCCACAGTGCACATGAATCGAGTGAAATGTCCTCAGCTTTATTTAATCCAGTAAACCAGTCCAGCCTTGATTACAACAGCTCCTTTAGCTCAAAACAAAGTCTACATAAATGCTTTTTCATCCACACCAATTACTTCAATTTGTGAATTATTTATACAAAATTTGATACAAAATATCTCATAAATATATGAGAATTAATCTAGGAAACAAAAAATATCTTCAACACGAAGATAAAGACATATGGAAATATGTTTACTTGTTGTCCCTTTATTTGTGAATGTGCTGGCTGTTGGAATTCAGATTTGGCTCTTGCAGTTTCCTTAGTAGTTATGTGTTGGATTTCACCCTTATCTTCATCTACTAATACTCTTTAACCCTGATACATTTTGACTGTTCTTTACAGTGTCCCTTTACCTTCACTGTATATTTTAGGCTTTAACTGTCTATTTCAACAGTAAATTCTTTTATTTTTGTATATATCAGCATCAGGTAGTGGATATAGGTCAACTACATGCATATTTTGTTCACTTGTCTTGTAATTGTATTATATGTCCAGTTGCTCTGTTTTGACTGTCAATGCTCTGTGTAGTTATCTTCTTCTCTGTTTCCTTGTACAATTGTGTTCATCCTCTAAGCACAAGTTCTGAATGAGGTTTTCTGTTGATTCTTGGAATAAACCACTTCTGTGACTAATATCATAACTATTTATCCAAGATCTGATTTTAGTTTGATAACCTAAAAAAATTCAATATTATTTAAGAGAACACAGGTCTTCATGAAGGGTGCTTGATGGCTCTCTAGCACAGGGATGACTAGGAAAGGGGTCGCAATAGAGTTTTGGATGGAAAACAGATGGTGAAATCATGTTGTAGAGGTTTAGGGAGGCGTTCGAGGGTTTCATAGGTTTACACAGTCGAATGGGAGAAAACCATGAAAACACAGGTTTTCACGTTATAAGGTTTCATGGGCAGAATTTCGAAACGTGGCATGAAAGTCAATTCGAGGATGGTTATTAATTAATCACAATATGATTAATTAATCCCTTTTAATGTGGCGGAGGGTTATGGCTCTTAATTAATCGCAGATTGATTAATTAATCCATCTAATTCTTTCATTATGGTTTATATTTCAAACCATTGGGGCGGAATATTAACATATGGAACTTTTAATAATATATATGGGAAGGGGTATATTTTCGGGATTTAAATACATAAATAAAATTAGATGTTAATATGAAAATGGAAACGGAAACACGCTAAGTAAAATGCTTTAAAAATATATTTACATTTCCGCATTTGAACATCATAACTAAGGCTTAAGTGCATTTGTGGGTTTTTTATATGGGGGTAATTACTTTTCTCAGGAAAACAGTGATTTTATCTTAGAAAATGGGGTTTTTTAGGGAAAATGAATGAATTATGGAGGGGGTGAATGTTGATGAGGGGCTTTAGCACCCAGTACCTATAAGTTATTGGGTCGATGTTCCAGTCCCTCCAAAAGTCAAAGAAATGCTCTGAGGCCCTTTAACTTAAGGTTTTAGGTACTTTGATTGTTATTTGTGGAAAATTAGTGAAAATAAGGGGTAAAATGAATGAGGAAATTAGTCACCTAACTTTGTAAATGTCTCCTTGTTATCCATACTTTTAAAGTACTATGATGATGAAAGTAAATGATATAATTTTTAACTAATCATTCATCATATATAATTCTGCAACCATTCATCTACTTACCCACCTACACATCCTACCATTTTTTCTACTTTTTATTGGGGTGCACTTGAACTGGCAAACCCTTATCAAACCTTTCTTTTCTTTTACAATGGAAATCTATCTAAGTCTATCCTTATTACATCCAAGGGCTCAGATTAAACTATTGGGCTCCTTTTATTAACTCTACCTATCTACTTATCTTCCAAGGTTAAACAATTTGGTCATATTTTATTCTCTATCGATAAACATGAAATTCAAAACATGAAATAGCCAAGTTTACACTGTTTGACTATCCATGGATTGTGGCAAAGGTAACAAGCTGCACACAATATTTTTATTCTACATCAAAGTAAATGGTAGTGGCATTCTGACTTGCACACTTTCATAGTCTTTTTTCTTTCTTGGGGTTCATTTTTCACCTTTTTTGACCTTTTTTCATTCTTTTTTGTCCTTTGATTTTTCTTTTTGGACATACCCTCTTTACATTTTTTTTTTTTTTTTTACAAATATGGAAAACATTTGCAGAAAGCAAAGGTATGTACATATTATAGAGATAAACTAAGTCAATCATAAATTATGACACCTATTGGTATAGGAACATAACAGTGGCTCCACTTGGGGATGGTTTTCCCTCGTGGAAAGTCAAGAACTATAGATCATTGTCCTTTTGGAAGACTGTGATTTTATTCTGCAATTTTTTCCTTTATTCTGTTGCTTTATTGATATTTATGACAATGACGCTTTTGAAGCTTAGGGCCTTCTCTTCAAGCTTCAACTCCAAAATTTTACCATCCAATCAACTCTAAACAATATGAAGGATATAGTATGTACAACTGGAACTGGTAAAATTAGTAACTTGGATCAATATAGTGCTTCAACATTCGAATATTAACTAGTCCTCCTTCTACCTCTGCACCATTCAATTCTTTGAGAAAGTAAGGATTATTACCTCTAAAGGCATATATAATGTATGGACCTTTCCACAGGAAGTCAAACTTCTGATGTTTCCCTTTGTCTTCTCTTCTAAAGTCGCACTTCAAAACTTTATCACCAAGATAGAAGTCTTCTACCTTAGTTCTTTTATCAAAAAATTTCTTGAGTTTTTCCTGTAGTACTTGGGCTCTGAGGTATACTTCCTCCCTAGTTTGTTGCAAATGAATAGTTTGATTGATTCTCCTCTGAATATCATTTGGCTCAATTTGAGATTCTTGGAGTAGTTTCATTACTGGAATTCCCAATGATGAAGGGAAAATTACTTCCATCACATAGACTAACTGATAGGGACTACTACCAATAGATTTTTTGGTGGTCATCCTGTCTGCCCACAAAGCATTGATTAATTTCTTGTTCCAAGTTTTCTTATTCTCTTCCAGCAATTTTTTAATAATATTCATTAAGCTTTTGTTGGAGGGTTCTGCAATTCCCTTGGGGATAGTAGGTCGTAGAGTGACCAAGGGTTATATGGTATTTAT
Organism: Pinus taeda; assembly: GCA_000404065.3. Classification (NCBI taxonomy): domain Eukaryota; kingdom Viridiplantae; phylum Streptophyta; class Pinopsida; order Pinales; family Pinaceae; genus Pinus; species Pinus taeda. The sequence goes on from APFE031431086.1 coordinate 90,929, forward strand.
GGCAGAAATCAATCATCTTCTTTGATTTAAAGGCTACAACATTTTCTGTGATAATTTTGTTAGGACAACCAAATCTAGACAGAAGCCTCCAGAAAACCTATGATGACAGTATGAGTGGCTTGTCTAGAGGGAATGGCTTCTATCCATTTTGTAAAGTAATATGTGGCAGTCAAGATCCACCTATGTTGAGCAGAAGAAGGGGGGTGAATTTCACCAATGAAGTCTAGACCCCACCCTTGAAAAGGTTTTTCAGTAGAAATGGGTTTCAAAGGTAAAGGCAGAAGTTTTCTTTTTTCCTTCAAAGATCTGACACTTGTGGCAGAAGGTTACAAACTTTTTTACATTAGAGAACAGGGTTGGCTAGTAAAATCCGGCTCTTAGGACTTTATCAGCTATTGTCTTCCAGTAGAGATGTCCTTCACAATCCCCTGCATGAAATTCTTGAAGCACTTTGTCAGATTCTTCCTTTAATAAATAATTTAACAGAATGCCTTCATGATTTTAATAGAATAAATTATTATCAATTATGCAGAATTTCAAAGATTTCATTTTGAAAAACCTACTTTTAGTTTTGGAAAACCTTGGAGGAGCTTGTAAATTTTGTAGAATGTATATTATGTCAGCATACCAGGGTGAATCTAAAAAGGCCTGGTTGATTTGTGGAGTCACCTTCTCCTCTCCGTTATCCAGTTCTGCAATGAAGGTTATACCCAGCGCTTGGCAATTTGTTTCAGACATTAGTTTAGCCAACCCTTGGCCTTTAATTAATTTTGTAGGTTTAGTCTCTATGTCATACTCTAATATGGTAGCTATCCATTTTCCCCTTTTTCCATCAACTCCATTCTGTGTTAGAATGCCTTTGACTACAGCATTGGGAACATAAGCTACTACGTGAGAGTACAAGATATAGACTCTGAAATCTTTGATAGCTTTTACCAAAGGAAAAGCATGTTTTTCCATTATGTTATACTTTAAAGATGCATCTCTTAGAGCTTTACTAAAGAAATCTATTGGTTGTTCAAATCCCTAATCATTCTTTTGTAGTAAAACTGCAGCAATACTATGTTCGGATGCAAAAAAGAAATTGTAAAGTCTTTGTCAAACATTGGACTTATGAGGACTGGTGTTTGTGTCAAGGATAATTTTATATATTCGAATGATTTTTTAGCCTCTACTATCCATTTAATAGCCGAATCTTTCTTCAACATGTTATTTAATAGTCTAATTAGTTCAGCTAGGTTAGAGATGAATCTTCTTAAAAAGTTTATTTTTCCTAAAAATGCCTGAAGTTCTTTGATGTTTCTCGGGTGGTGTATTTGAAAAATAGCTTCAATCCTAGTTGGGTCAATCCGGATCCCATCTTTAGAGATAATGTGGCCTAGTAATTTGCCTTCTTCCAAACCAAATAAAGACTTTTTTGGATTCAGAGAGATGTCGTATTTCCTGCATTTAATAAAGACCTACCTAAGATGATTCATGTGTTGTTGATCTGATCTGGAAAACACTATGATATCATCAAGGTATATAACTAGGAAATCATGGATTTCCTTAGCAAAGGCAATATCCATTGCTCTTTGAAAGGTAGCCCCTGCATTTTTCAATCCAAAAGGAATTTTAACATACATAAAGGTACCCCATGGGGTAGTGAAAGCAGTCTCTGCTTGATCATCTGGATGGACTAGTATTTGATTTTAACTAGAGAAGCCATCTAATAGTGAGATCCTTGTAGAACCTACTACTCTTTGCAATATGTGATCCATTTTAGGTAAGGGATAGTTATCTTTGAGTGAAACTCTGTTTGAATTCCTAAGATCCACACACAGTCTTATTTTTCCAGTTTTCTTTCTTGTAGGGACTAGATTGGATACCCAATCCAAAAACCTAACGGGTGCAATGATCTTAGCTTCATACATTCGTTTGATTTCCTTTTTGATAGAAGGTAGTAGAACAGGGTTAATTCTTCTATGCTTCTGTCTAAAGGGCTTCTGATCTTCTTTTAAAGGGATAGTGTCTTGTATAATGCTAGTATCATATGATTTTAAGTCCTAATAACTCCAAGCAAAAATGTCCCAGAATTCCTTCAAAAGTTCCATATATTTCAGTTTTTCATTGGGAGGTAATGATTTAGACAATTTTATTAGCTTGGGATTCTCTTCAAATCCTATATTACACTCCTCCATGTCTGATTTCAAAGGTTCCATTTTAGGTTTTTTTAGGAATATCATTGGAGTCGAATAAGTCCTCCAAAGGAGTTAATCCCTTGGGTAAGAAATTATCTTTCAGGTTTATGACTTCAGTTTCATCATCCATTACTTCATCAAATTCCATTTGTTTTAAATCTTGAATATTTGTTTTTGTGAACTCAATAGGATGAAGTCTGTCTATTTGATCTTCTTCTAGTTTATTAATTTCTACTTCATTAGAGCAATCAAAATCTATTGTTATGTCAGTGTTTATGTTGATATTTACAAATTCATTATCTAAAGTTAAAAAATTGTTAATCTGTTTATCATTTTGAAATACTTGCGAGTTCTTTAAGTTGTAAGGAATAGTTGGTCTGTGCCTAGCCTCAACAGTGTACTGATGGTTGGGTTGAAAGGGCAACTTACAGGTACTAGCAAACATAGCCAAACTGTGAGCTTGCATGTTTTGTTTTCTGGGGATAGCAGCAAGCTTGGTTTCTAAAAAAGTGTTAAGGATTTATACAACTATACCTCTATAAAATCCTATTCTAGGGTCTTTAGTCAAGTAAACACCATTTCTCTATTTAACTATCAATTCAGAATCTCCCATAATCGATACCCTTGTACCTCCTAATCCTTTAACCAGTTTAAGACCTAACAGGAGTGTTTCATATTCTACCATATTGTTTGTGCATTTGAAGTTAAACCTATAGGTGTGACCTTCTGCATGATCATTTTCTAAGTTATAAATCCATACGCCTACTCTTGCACCTAGCTTGTTTATCGAACCATCAAATTCCAAATGCCATAAGATTTCACGTTCATAATTTTCATCTGGAGTAATGGAATCCTTCTTGACCAAGGTATCTAGAATTTCTTTCTTATCTGATGTTTCATGAATTCGAATATTTTTATTTTCTTTTAATACTGCACTTTCTTTTGGTTCTGCTGTGATGTCACCTGAAGTATCCTCTCGACTAGTTTCAGCATTGTAAAGAATAAAAGAATCCATGTCAGAATGTACTGAATATATCGGAAAGTTCTGAGGCTTCTCCTGACTACTCACTACATACTTCATCAAAGTTTCTCTATACAATTTCTTGGGATGTCCAAAGACTGAAATGGTATTGAAGACATATCCAATTGCAGATATCCTTGGACTTTAGCACCCCAGGATCTAGATAACAGCATGCCATACTTGGGTGGTATGTCAGCAACAAATATGTTCATAAGTATGGTCTTGGCAGGGTATTGAACTAGGGAGACACACAAATATTTTATGAGATCTAAGCACTTAACCTAGCTTGAATCAAGGGAGAATAGATCTCTATAAGGTCTAGTGATATCCAAGTTGAGCTTTTCCATTACAGACTTAAGCATAAGATTGTGTGAGGCTCCAGAGTCCAGCATGGCATTGTGTAGGATTTTATCGTGGATGTTAAGGTTGATGTAGAAGGGTGGTACCCTTCCTTCAACTGGCTTTCCATTAACATCTGGTCCAAAAAGTAACTTAGATTGGTCATCAAATAGATTCATAGAATCTTCATTTTCAACAAGGTTCAAATATTTACTAATTTGGGATCTGTAAGTTTCATGTTTAACCAATTCTGTCAAAGGAACTAAAATTTTAAATTTGACAACCTCTGCCACCAAATTGAAGGACATAGGTTCTTTATCTGTTGGAGTGTTTCAAACTTTGGCAGCAGCGTTTTCTTCTTTTTCAAGGTTTGGAGCTTTTTTTGTTGGGTTTTCTAATATAATCTTTGGAGATTTCTCCACTGTTTCCTTGGAGGGAAATGAAGTGGAGGGTTGATTATCAGTTACATCTTCAATGGTGGGGCTGGGGGGTTTTGAATTGATCCAGAAAGGATTTGAAGAGTTTTTGTCACTGGAGTTGTTTTGATTTTCTTAAATTGATTAGGAACTGCTTTCTGGTTTTGTTCTGGGACATCAATATTTCTCCTGCTTCTTAAATTGTACTGTTTATGTACCTCAAAAATAGCAGAGTCATACCCCTATTTAAAATCAAATGATTCTCCTATTTGGGTTTGGAATTGTTGGATCATGTGTGATTCTTAGTCATCCTAAGTTAAGAAAACATTTTCCTCATCATCTAGACCCATCACATTAATCTGAGTGTCTTGTTCAGGATCTTCTAAATGTGAGGCCTCTGCATAGTTTTGTTGGAAAGGTGGTCTGATATTCTAATTAGGAATATTCTTTCCAGTATTCTAGTTCTAGTTTTTCCTAAAGTTCAGATTTCTTGCTGGGGAGCCTACTGGTTATCCCAGTTAGGCTTTCTTTCAATGTTTTCGATTATGTCCATCAATCTCTCCATTCCTTTAGCTAAAGCATCCATTTTCTAATCAAAAGGTGAAGATTCATACTTTAATGGTGTTCTTCTCTCACTTCTAGCTTTGGCTCTTTTGGCAAGCAGGTTAGCTTCAACGCTTACTGCTACACTCTGCATTTCTTCCAGAGTAGGGGGATTTCTTTCTCTTAATTGAAAAGCCATATCTAAATCAAATCCATCCAGAAATTTGATCAGATTTAAGCTAGGTGGAGGTCTAAGGTCAAGTGGAATGGCATTATTTACATTATTAAACCTAGTGCAATAGTCCTGAATAGCTTCATTTGGCCTCCTTTTAAGGTTTTCATATTCAGATAAAATTTGAAGGGGGTCCTTCTTCTTCTCCCACCTATTCAAGAATTGTTGGTAAAGGACTCTTAGACTATCTATGCTTTGAGGGGTTAGAGATCTAAACCATGTTCTTGCTTCCCCAGCTAGACTTTGGAAAAAAATTCTCATTTAGACATCTACTATGTCAATCTCATGAATTTCAAAGCAGTCTGTCGTTTTCCTAGTGTGTTGTTGTGATGTGTATGTTCTAGTGCCATCAAAAGTAACAATTTTACTCTGGTAGTCCTGTGGCATGGCACCTTTGGGAGCAGGCATCACAAGGGGAACATATCTATTGGCCATGATTTTAGGTTGGGTAGGGGTGGGAACTTGAGTTGGGGTAACAGGGGGTATTTGGGTTGTGGAGGAAGAATTAGAGGTGGTTGTGAGGTGTTGAGTAGTGATTGGCTGAAGAGGAAGTGAAGGAATGAATGGAGGGGTGGATTGGACCATGAAATATTTTAGGGGCGAATGTTCGCCCTTTTGCGAAATTAAGGGGTTTTAAATTTTTAGTGGGTGAATATTTTGTATCATAGTACATTTTTACAAATCACCTCAAATATCCCACCTTATTTTAAGGAGAGGGTAAAAAAGGTAAATTTAGCCCTTGAAATTAGGAGTTACAACCTTCCATTCGCCCAATTTCAAGAATAGGTTTTATTTAAGTGAATCCTATGAGCCAAAGGCCCAAATACCATATTTATAAAAGAGGTATGGTAAATTAATAAAAATATAAATAAATGAGAGGTATGGTAAATAAATAAAGCATTTTTTATATTTACTCCATAAGTCACCTTATATACATGCAAGGTGTAAACAAATAAAAATATAAGTAAAGTGGAGGTATGGTAAATAAATAAAATGTCTTTTTATACTTACTCAAAAGGTAT
>APFE031431097.1:13509-36371 GCA_000404065.3 Pinus taeda
AAGGTGAATGGTTAAAGCATAGACATTGGACAAGTATATTTGTATACTTTCGTTTTAAACTGAAACAAATCCAAGGCTAAAAGGAATGGATTGATTGTACTTGTCATTTTTCTATTGCTTTCGAACATATGGTGGAGTAAACAGATTGTAATTTGGGTAATTTTTCTAATTGCAAACGGGAACATACTTGTGTATTGACAGGGTGGTTACGAGGTCCCTAGAAGTGGAGTAAACAGATTGTAATTTGGGTAATTTTTCTAATTGCAAACAGGAACATACCTGTGTATTGGCAGGGTGGTTATGAGGTCCCTAGAAGTGATGAATTTGAATTTTTCTTGGTTTTATATATAGTATTAGGTTTTTTCTCATGCTTTCTATGAATGGCACAGGTGAATTTTATCTTACACCCACTAGATTATCGATATGTAATTTCGATAATTTTGATTTCAAAAGATATTTTAAAGAACAATGATTTCATTTGTGTATTCAATAAACACAAGATTTTATAATTGAGTAAAATATTCGTCATGCCTGGTGAGATATTCGCCAAAAAATTATATATACATATCATATTATTGATAAAATCGCCTTCCATTTTTCCTATATACCATGGAGATTCGCCCATTTATTATACATGTAAATTTAGGGGGGGTTCTTAAAATTTTCCCTGATTGTTACCAATCTTTTCAAGAATTTTAAAAGGACCATAACGGATAGGCTTAAGCTTTTTACCTTCCCCTTGAAGTCTCTCTTTGCTAATTTATAATCAAACTTCGTCGCCAACTTGAAATTTGTGATCAATTCGGTGTTTTTCATGCCTTGCCTTGTAGCTTCTTTGACTTTTCTCAAGCTATTCTTGCATTGTATGATGTATCAACTGAATTTTCTCTATGAACTTCTTTGCCTTATCTATGTCACTGTGACCATCGATGGCGACATATTTCTCAAATATGAAGTCCAATGGAGATATTGGCAAGTACCCATAACATGCCTCAAATGGCGATGTGTTTGTGGAAGAATTCTTTGCCCTGTTGTATGCATGTTGTATGTAATGCAACTGTTCATCCCAGAAATTTGGATGTTTGCTACTATATCCTCTAAGAAGATGAATAAATTTTCTATTGACCACCTCGGTTTGTCCATTTGTTTGTCGATGAAAGGATGTACTCTTCTTCAATTTTGTGTCCATCATGTCCCACAAATTTGACCAAAAATTCCCAACAAATCGAGAATCTTGATCACTTACAATAGAATTAGGAAGACCAAAATGAACCCAAATGTTTTGGAAGAAAAGATGAGCTGTTTTTTCAGCTGTAATTTTCTTTTTACATGGTGTTAGTATGCACATCTTATTGAACCTATCTACAACTACATACAAGTAATCATGACCTTTCCTCGATAATGGAAGACCTCCTACAAAATCCATTGAAATACTCTCCCATGGACGTGAAGGTACTAGAAGTGCAATGTATAAACCAAGTTTCCTATTACTAGGCTTACTTGTAGCACATAAAGAACATCCTCTTATGAAATGAGAAACATTATCCAACATGCGTGGCCAATAACAACACCTTTCAAAATTCACTACCTTGCCTACACCAAAGTGTCCAACAATCAATGAAGTGTGCGCCTCCCTTATGATATTGTTTCTTTCTCCTCATGGAATACACAACTTGCCCAAGTGATACAACAAACTATTATGCACATGATAATCCAACTCTTCAATTTGATTTCCTTGACTCAAGCTTACATATACTTCTTGAAAGTCACTATCATTTGCATATTGTTCTATGCAACTTTCATGTAAAATAGAATTATGCTTGAGTATAACAAATGAAATTACAATAGGCCTTGAAAGCATATCAACTACCTTATTGTAGATTCCATTTTTATACCTGATAACCAAATGAAATTGTTGTAGAAAACCCATCCATCTGAAATGTCATGACTGCTACAACTTTGACTGTGAATGTAAGTATTGCAATGGTTGATGGTTGGTATGGATGATGGTATCCTTCCCCATCAAATAGTGCTTCCATTTCTTAACACTTTGTACCAATGCATAAAGTTCTTTGTCATAGGTGGGATAGTTATTTACCACTCCATTAAATATTTCATAATGAAATGAAATGGGCTTACCATGATGCAATATAATTGCTCCCATGGCATAATCGCTTGCATTCGTTTGAATTTCGAATGGATGTCTAAGATTTAGAAGAGCTAATACCGATGTTGAAATTATCTTTTGCATGAAAGCATCAAATGATTTCTGTTGTACATCTCCCCAATGGAAGACTTTCTTGACACTTGTCAATGCATGTAATGGAATTTCAATTGAAGAAAAATTAGCAATAAACTTTCTCCAATATTGTGCTACCCCTGTAACTGTATTGGGCTTGGGCCAATTCAGAATGATCTCAACCTTAGAGGGGTCGATATTCAGCTCACCTCCTCCAACAATGTGTCCCAAATACACTAAAGAATTCTTACCAAATTCACATTTCGAGATCTTTAAAAACAATTGTTCTTTTCTCAAGACATCTAGTACTTTGTTTACATGCATGACATGTTCAAATATTGAATTGTTGAATATGAGAATATCATCTAGGTAGACAATGAAAACATCATTTAAAAATGGTCTCAATACATCATTCATTACCCTCATGAAAGTAGCTGGAGAATTTGTAAGTCTGAAAGACATAACAAGCCACTCAAACAATCCTTGTTTAGTTTTAAATGTGGTTTTCCAAATGTCTTCTTCAACTATCCTAACTTGATGATAACCACTTCGTAAGTATAAATTAGTGAAATACTTTGCATACCTCAAGAAACTTATCAAGGAAATCATCAATTCTTGGAAGTGGATAAAAATTCTTTATTGTGATTTTGTTCAGTGCATGAAAATCCACACACATGCACCAAGTTCCATCCTTCTTTGGCACCAAGACAATAGGCGAACCACATGGTGAAGTAGATGGGTGTATGATACCTTTGTTCATCAGTTCATCAATTTTCTTTTTTATTTGCATGCTCTCCATAATCGACATGCGATACATGCCTATGTTTTGAAGTGGAACATCCTGTTGCAACTGAATCTCATGCTGAATTCCCCTCTTGGGAGGTAACCCCTTCAATTCCTGAAACATATCGCCATGCTTGCTTACCACATCAAACAAATTAGATTTCAATTTATCATAAAAACCTTCAAAAGATTCATAATCAATATTATTCTTTTTCTTGATCATGAGAAGCACACATTTTTTACTTGCATTTACTAGTCTCTTCATCTGCCCTGCATTAACCGAAGAAATGTTCAACTTTTTGTGATGGGTTGTCACTATGTACTCCACCCCATTCCTGAGCAATATGTATTTTTTGTGATGGCAATAAAATACTGCTTTCCTATCATACAAATAAGGACTACCCAAAATGATTCCTGATATGTCAAGTGGAATTACATCTAACTCAACTTCATCAATGAACTTTTCAATAATGGCGAGCTTGAATAAACACTTCCTTGTAACCTATAAGTTTGGATTGTTAACTATCCAACCCAATGGATATGGCTTATGATGAGGTACAATTTCAAGGTTTAGTTTTTTTACCAAGTCTTCTGAAATCAAGTTTGATTGTGACCCATTATCGAGTAATGCATCAATCTTTTTATGATTTGAAATCACTCTTACATGAAACAACTGTATTCTTGATTCTTCATTTGGAATGTTGTTTTGACTATGTGATGAACTAGTGCTTGCAACAATTTCTTTTCCCTTTCTTACCATGGCTGAAATGTTGGTCTCATCACCAGAGTCTGAACCAAGGTCATGTTGTGTGGTAGTGGTTGTCTTTTGTTTTCTCTTATTGTTTTGTTTCTTAGGCCTTAATTCAGGATGAAATTTCCAGCAATGGGCTTCATCATGCCCTAATGCTTGCATGTGATTTTCGCCCCTTATTTATTCACACTTTCATTCTTCTTTCCCTTCCATTTTCCACCCTTCTCTTTATCCTTGCCCTTTAATGGATTCCTCTTACTACCCTCTTCTTGAATGTTCTTTCCTCTAGATTCAAGGTGCGTGGCTTGCACACATACCTCATCTAAATTGTTTGGATTGAACATAAGAATAGTATGTTTCAAATAGGAATGTCAACCCCCAATATATTTCAGCAGTGTATCTTGGGAATTCAAATTTACTCCTAACAACAAATCCCTTTTCCTAAAATCTTGTGTATAATCTTGGACTGTTTGGCCTTTAAGCTGCCTAAAATTTTGCCAACTCATAATGGCTTTTTGCGTATAGGCTAAAGGATAAAACTATCTTTTAATTGTAGAAACAAATTCAACCCAAGTAATGGATATCTTACCATGGATTCACATTTCCTCTTGAGTCTTTGCTTCCCACCAGACTAGTGCAACTCCTTCTAGCCTCAGTGAATCCAACTGGATCTTTATGTTGTCTTCTTGAAGGTTCATCTGTCGAATCCAATTGTCCAACTTTTATGCATTCACCTCTCCATTGTACATGGGAAGTTCAAATTTTATGTCCAATTTGAGTAAGGGAATCTTTCCTTTTTGGGTTTTTAAATGAGTATGGGCAGTTTCAGTGGTGGTAGTGGAAGATGATGAGGATGGTGGAGATGGAGGTGGCTTTCCACCATTCCCTTTTGAATCCTTCTTCTCATCCTTCTTATCCTCTGAGCTTCCTTCTACATGTGGAGGTTTAGAAATCTCTCCAACCATTCTAGTGTTCCTCTCTTCATAGTGGAATTTAACCAACTCAGTCAAAGTATAGAAAGCTTTCTTGAATTCTTCCTCTTTTGAAGAAGGACCTTCAGGCTATCTTTCTCTAGACATAATGGATATGGATTCAGGCTCAGAAATTGGTACTGCTTTTACCTCTTCAATCTCAGTTGAAGGCAAAACTTGAGGAGTTTCAAGTGCAGCTGGAATTGGAACATTGGGTGGTGGAGATTATGGCCTAGTGGCTCTCCTTCTTCTCGACATTACCTTAGGAGTTGAAACCAATAACTTCCCTTCTCATTTTTGCAACTTTAACCTTGTAAGCATCACAATTTTGTAACCATTAAAACCCTACTTGCACAAACTCAAGCAATCAAGAAATTCAACCTTGCTTTGATACCAAATTGATCTATTTTTTATTGTTAGTTTTTGCTGTGCTGATATCAATTACAGATTTATAAACATGTGCTTGCTTATTGCTTCTTGTACTAAGGTTTCATTAGCTATTTGTGTATATAAACAAGTAAATTTCCTTAAGTTTAATATGACATTCATGAGAAAAATAGCTTCAAAAATAAATACTAAACAATAGACATTCAAAGTACAACAAACCATCAAAGAGACACTTTAACATAGTGTTTTGATGAAGGAGTTCACCCCTCCTGGGCTACATCTCCTTGGTCCAACTTCCATGGCTTGGGCCTCTTTATTAGATCAATATGGAAAAATGATGTTTTAAAAATCTCTATGGCTCTTGATACCTACACCAATGTGTTCATAATGTCCAAATTAGCTAAGAACACCTCTTCCCGAGCTCAATTTGGTCGAAATTTGCCTTCTCTATGACTCAAACAACCTTTTTCCTAGAAAAAATCCTCTAATTCTGGAATAACTCCAGTTAGAGACGCTAAATTTGGAGGCAGGAATGAAATTAGTGGCACCTCCAAAATTCCGCCATTTTAATCTTGGGAATAGTTAATGGTTAAACCAGGATTAGTTACCCACTAATCCGCAATTAGTGTGATGACCACGGAGTTAGTGATGACCACAATTGTCGGAGTTTTATGCGGGTCACATGTGGTGTTAAACATCACATTAACCGTTGGTTAACTAACCATCATCTTAACGGTCAGGTTTATATGTGTACACATGAGTGAGCACTAACCGTCGCAGAATTGTTTGGGACGCATTAACATAACCTCCTGCCCAATCGTTGCAGTAACACTCTTTGTGTTCACATAGGGAGACTGTTGCGGTGTTGGTGAACTGTTCGGTAGGGTTAACACTAACCGTAACCATGTTATGGATTGTTGCAATCACATGTGGAGGGATGGCCTGTGGGCTAGCCCTTCTAACTGCCAACCCCAACAACGTTAAACTTTAAATACACGTGAATAAATTATGGGGTAAGAAACACCTAGTAGCGGAGGTGGTTAAGGTTTGTGGAATATATAGTGGAGGTCACGAGTTTGACCCAACCTCCACCCAAAATTTTTCTGCACAGTCGAGATTGTCTAAGCTGTTGGGAGGTGCCACATGGCGGCCTTCGTGCTTGCCATGTGGCATTCTTTCATTGGCCCAAAAACAAACCAACACACCAATCTAAAACCTAATGAAACGATGCCACTTTTCCATTTGTGATTTGATGTTGACCATCATTGACCCTGCCTAGTCACTTGCCACGTCAGCAGTACGAACTGCTGATTGTGCAGTGACTGGGATTTTTTTTTGCAAATTTCCCCTATTTAGCAAAGCGATTAGAACACAATAACTTTCTCATACAAACTCGCTTTTCAGTGAAATGAGTTGTGTTAGGATCATTTTTCCAAGACGAATGCGGTCATTTAGGTTTTGAGCCATTCTGAGAACTTTGTGTGTTCTAGTATTGGATGAGACATAATGCAATATAAAGAGATGGAGTAGTTGTGTATTGGTGTTGTTAGTATAAAAAAGCAATGGAATGTTAGATTGTTTGCTATGCATTAGTTACATCAATATGTTTTGTGATCCCCTAAAGACAGAGTGTAATTAGGAGATGCAAAATGAAGGTTCTGGAACCTATTTCTTGTTATGTGATTGTTGTATGAATTAAAGAAAATGTAGAATGATGTTGTGCCTATGAGAAGAACGGAGAGTGTGTGGGAAACTGTGGTGAGTTACATCTATTAGCTTGGTCTTTGATTGTCAGAGTTCTTTGTGCATAGCTGATCTAGGTGGATGTTGGTGGCCACCCACCTATCCCATTTGGACCCCCACAACTGTCTCTTTCAGTTTTTCAGTTTCCTTAATTATAGCACAGTTTACTATTTTTAGCAATTTTTCGGGTCCTAAACTTCTGGAGCCATTTTGAGGCCCTAAACGCCGTTTTTTGGGAAATCTACCGCTAGTGATTTTTTTGTCAAAAAATCGTCTTTTTCATCGTAGTACTCAGAGAGATATTTCCAATGGGCTATCATGCACGTCAAACAGAGATAATATGACCAATTCACGACCCCGGGAAGTTGGCTATCCAGCTCACCCCAAACGGGGCGCACAATTTGGCGTTTCATCTTCTAGGGTTAGGTTTCGGGATGTGAAGGGTTTTCCATTGTTCCTCAACAATAAATAGGCCTTCAAGCCTCATTGTAAGATAGTTCAGAGGCATGTAGCGACCACGTCTCTTCTCAGAGATAAGCTACCATCGCCCTAGCTGGTTTATTTCCATTTCTGGTTGTAAGCATATTTCAGTATTTTCCATTAATGAAATGAAGTATTATTTCCACTGAATCTTTGTGTATATGGTTATCTCTATATTTTGTTGCGTTCCTGTTTAAATTCGGATCAATAGCCTAATTAAGTTTTGTGTTGAGAACAAGGGATTATGTTGCTGATTATTTTTAAGGCCAAATGCTTTGGTTGATGCTAATTCCAAAATGAATATATGGTCGATCATATTATTGTAAAGGTTGTTGAGTCTAATGTTAGATGATTTTATGCTAAGTTTGTTCATGTTGTTAAAGGCTAACCAAATTTGGTTATAAGGCTGTTGTAAAGCATGAGTTGGTCTTGCATGAGTATGTTATTGAATTGTTAAGATAGGGTTTTGTTGATAGTGCTGGACCCGCCAACATGTTAAGGGGATCTCCTTGGTAAGAAGTCCCAATTAGACCTCAGACTGTTTGGTGTAGGAGTCCCAGCAGTGGGTCATAAGGTAATGCCTTGAACATGATGTCACATAGAGGCAAGTAAGATAACTCTGTCAGTAGCAAGAGTGTGACTGATGCAGTGAATCAAGGAAGATGCATGAGAGGTTCTAACACTTCGAAGGGAAAAGAAGGTGAAGGTGACTTCCAGGTTTAAAGGGATCAGTCCCAACTCGGCTAGGAACACACAACACAAAAGGACATGCATAGCTTCCGACAGAGTAGTCCACTCGGATGCGGCAGTCACATCATACAAGGTAAGATAACACATACAACACTCATAGATCTGTTCGAGATGAGCGCGACGGTTGTTACAGCAAGGTTCATGTGAAAGGTTTGTCTGATGTTCGGCAAAGCAATCGACACAGATGGTGACAACATTAACAACATATACAACACATTAACAACAAGATTCATATAATTGCATGTGAATCAATGCATACACAAGTACGTAAGTTAAACAACATATATCGTTAAGGCAACTAGAGCAGTCCAACTACAATAACAACATATGCATGAAAATGTGTTGGCTCTTATTATTATATTAAAAAGTGTAAGTCTCAATAATACAATAAATCCATGTAAACCTGCTAGCCCCAACAGTGGAACGTTACATCCACATCCGCTTGCTCCTCCAAAGAGATGAATTAGGTTCATGCAGTGGAGAAGTGAAGGCGCATTACAATACTGTCCAAGATTTATCCAAGATAGTCTTATCAGAAGCTTGGCTGACCAAAAATCCTCTATAATGAGTTATGAGGGACTACTTATAGCAAAGGGTGGGGTGACCCTTGACATTCCCCTTTGTGATAGTTCAATTACCCTCATGACTCTGCACATACTCTATGACTGTTACATCCAACCATTGACACTTGACTTACATTTGACATGACTCAACATTATAATGCACATGTACTCATGTGAGACAACATGGATTGAGCAAGCCTTGCAAGACATCACTAACACTTGGTATACTGTGATGAGACCAAATATTTGACATGCTTGTGATGGTGAAGGTGGTGAGATGATGCCAACCTTGGTCGTCCATGATGGTGTGCATGCACCTCATGGTAACATCTTGCTGAAGCAAACTCTTGCCTCCATTGCAACCAGTGCATTGGTTCAGGCCCTTCATCCAACTTGTCTGCTAACATGCACATGGTCTTCTTGGGTACAGTTGAACTGAAAACACACTGATGAATAGTGTCCATGTTGATCTTCAAGTGTGTGCTAGTGGTCATGCACATCAACTTGCCGAAGTACATGTTCAGCCCCAGTTGGAATTGCTTCTTTTCTTCGCCTTGGTGAGTGTGTTGAATGGGTTGGATTACATGCATGTGCTTAACGACGTGCATGCTGCTGAATCCCTTGCATGCGATCAACAACAATTCTCACCATGTATGCTGTGTCAGATCTTGGGATGGATCATTAACTTGTACAGGCGCAGTTTCATTCATGAATGCATGTTGCGCCCACTGTTGTTCCTGTTCCTGTTGCAACTCATTCGTTTGTCTGTGCAACTTCATGTTATTCCTGAGTTGCTGCTTCAGCACATGCAACTCCTTCTTTGTTCCATCTTCTGCCTGCACACGATCTTCATGTCACTCTGTCACTTCATAGTTGAAGTCTCCAAAGTTGCCTTCATCATCAATGGACCTGCTTGAGCTTGCAACCTTGTTCCGTCTCCGTGTTGTCAACAACCCTCCTCTTGCATTCGTTGAATTTGGTATGTTGTCTTCAACTGTTGTTGTTGATGCTGTCCTCTTTGATGCTGCTGCTGTCATATCTTGATGTCCTTGTCTACGAACAACTTGATGTCTTTGGGGGTAGGAAATTCCATGGAAACTTGATCGATTACATTCCCAAGTGTGCTTTGAATGGTGTCTTCATCTATGCTCTCCTGGAAACCATCGTACCTGTACTGCTGAGAGGTAGATGAACACTTGGGATACCTGGAGACATGGAAACACTCATGGCAAGCATCTGTTAGTCAAAAACCAAAATGAACATGAGAACTGACTTGCAACATACATGGGTGCATGATCATGAAGGTTGCGCAATTTCGGCCAGGAGGTCGAGAGACTGACTGCCAAGACTGTACAAGGCACAATCTAGGCTGTTGGGAGACTGGATGACTGCTGGCACTGCATAATGCACAATCCAGTCTAGCTGTTGACTACTAGGATTGCGCAATGTGTATTTCTAGTTGGGAAGGACTGTTGGCCTAGGGACAAATTTGCGCAATTTCTTGGGCCAAGCAACCACTGTCCTCCAGAAATGCACAACAAAGCCTTGGAGGCTAGTGTTGGGTAGGAATGCACAAATCTAGAGAGGAAGGCAAGCCTTCCTTCCCCAGATTGCGTAATGCAGCCTTGGTGAAGACAGAGTAAAGGCCAACATTGGTCCAACTCACGGATGGGCAACTGAAAGCAACTAAGACAAGAAAAGCATAGCGAAACTAAGTGATAGCAGAAGTGATTGAAAATGCATTCAAAACATGAATGAAAGATTCAACAAACATATCAACATGCATGTGGGTGAGGCAGTTCGTCGATTGGGCAAACGTCTGTGAAAAACTATTTCATGCATGTGAAAATAGTGAGATAGCAATGAAAATTGAAATAGAGCTAGGGAAAACTAGTATATATGTAAACGACAATAAGCATTCAAAGAAATCAAGCAAACAATACTCCCACAAGCGAAAACACAAAAAGTGACAGAAATGCAGCATAAGGCATGGGAAGCGACCTTAGCCCAAAACAGCTGAGATGAATGTGCCAACTGCTCCTAGATGTGATGTGGGATGTCAGAGCTGCAAGGTTGATGAGTAACATCAAGGTTGTGACGTGCATGCCACGAATCTAGGGGAAGCGACACTTGGTGGGAGGTTTTAGAATTGCTCCTTGCATGTAACCTCCAACTGCTAAACATAGATCCCTAAAACAAGGGATGCCTTTGCATGTTGCCTTGGGAGAAGAAGCCCATGCATGCAAGTCTGTTTTGCTCAGTCCTGGAGGGAACTGGTCAACTCATTTGCACATGTAAGAGACTTCTCGACTACTGGAGAAAAATGCGCATTTCTGGCTGGGAGCTGGGTTGGCTACCTAGGATATTTATGCATTTTCTACGTAGAGTAGCTGACTTCTACCCAGATTTGCGCAAATTCTAGGTTAAGAAGCCTTGCTGGGGAAATTTGTGCAAATCCCGCTGGGAGTGTTAGCAGGCAGGGTTGTGTAATCTTGGAGCCCAGCAGGCTGTTAGAGAGGATTGTGTAATTGCTGGAGGGAAGGCTAGTTTCCCTCTAGAAATGCACAATTTTCAAGGCAAAGCTACTTAGCCTGCAGCTGGACCAAGTTCGCGTGAATAGCCTATCAGGGGAATGGATCAAGCTATGACCGACATGTTGACTTTATGCAAGAAAGACACTGAAGCTTGTGAACTTGACAAAGAAAGGCAAGCTGCTGTGAAGGTTGGAAGGGAGGCTCCAAAATGATGGTAAGGAAAAATTTTGGAGGGTGGTTGTAGCTGCTACAACACTTGGCAACACAATGATAGAACTCCAGCTGTCCGAATGGACCTTGTTTGTGAAAAGAAAGTCTAACACCTCCGGAAGTATTTTAGTTTTAAGCTCATCTTGGTTTCACACTAACTTGATTGTAAGATGTATCATCTGCCAAACCCTTGGTCGATTGACTCACATTCCAAGCCCAGGAAACACAGTTGTTTTGATTGGGGTTGATGGGTATATAGGTGCACAAGAAGTATAGTCGTCAGAGTCTTAGTTTCATCTCTAGTGTTGCTCCACTGCCAATAGGCCTGGACAGTACCCCAGTGGAGTCACATAGGAACACAAGCATGGCTCCGATTCAAGTGAGCCTAGTTCGTGCTCTAGCGGAGTTACTTGCATCACCTCCCTACGCAGGAAACCTTTCGCTTCTTTTTCCTTATTCATTTTTCATTTTGAATTTTTGACTTTTCATTTTTTCATTTTTCACTGTGCATAACACTTGTTCATTTCAGAGGCAGAAGAGGGATCCCGACTTATTGAGAGCAAAACAGGTTGTTCCAGTAGAGAAGTAGTTTATTATATCTCTGATGTGCCTATTAAGGTTTTCCCCCTTACCTTACTCTACTTGACTGAGCTGACAAGGGTTAACCCAAAAACAATTTACTAGAGAAGGTGACACTAGTTAGCACGCAAGCGTTGTGTTTACACTAAGGTTCACTTTGAACAATACATATTTTCCTTCGACATATCATGGACTAAAAGTAAAAATCTCATCATACAGAGGCAAGATGATAGATAACCAACTAGTGATAGTTGTACATTAAGCCCTCTTGTACTTTACCCATCTCGCTTCAAGAGTCATACATGGTTTCATGCAAAACTAACCTATGAACGAAACAAGTGAATGAACTAACAATCAACAAAGCAAAGCAAGAGCAGAAGAAAAAATGAAAGCAAAGCAAGTAAACAAACAAGCAAACAAAGCACATAAGCAAACAAGCATGTAAGCAAACACCTGAAATCATACACTACTCCTACTCCTACACTAACGATACATAGGCCTGATCACGTGAAGTGATACTTCTAATGCAGCCACCATTGCATTGATAGACTGTTACGCAACATTTTGTCACTGTCCCTGTACTCCCCATTCCTTGATCTTGGAGGACCTCTACAGTGAACCCCACATGCTTTGCCTTCATGGAGAAACTCCCATTATGTCCCTCTTCATGAACATATCATTTCCCTTTTGCACTATTTCTCCTGAAACTTTTGTTTTTCCCAATTTACAAGATCGACGCTAATGACCTTTATCTCCCCCGTGCCAATGTGCAGAGATAGCCGATCGGTACAATTGAGCTACGTTCCAATCACGCCGATTCTGTTATGGAATGTTTTTTAAATTAGAGTTGAAGCTTCCATCTCTAGAAGCTCTGTAATGGAAGTCTGATAAATGGTTTGGCCGGATGGGGTCGAGGATGACAGTTTGGGCTCTTTTCCCCTCTAATGATGGAACTACCTCAAGGGATAAGTCTTTCCCCCATGAGAAGAGGATCCATCACCCATCCATCTTTCCTATATAAACCTCCCTTCTTCCCAAGCACAAACTAGTGACTAATGTGAAAATCAGAGTTAGAGTTTTGGTTAAGTGTAAATACATGAGACAAGCAAGCTATTACTAGTTGTAGCCATCTAGTTGTGTGAGGGAGAAGTGTGTTGGTTTGGAGTGAAGCCTAAAGGGAAGGGTATTTAAACTATTGTTGTTTGAAGCCAACATGAAGTGCTAGAAGAAGTGTGTGGGAACCTGGTCTTGTTAGAGGAAGACTGCGACGTCAAGACGAATGGTTGTAATCTCTCTTTGATATTAATATATGTAACTATCGATTGATTTCCTACATGTTTTTAAATATTACATATTCGTGTCTTAATGCTTGTTGACTCATTAGGTAGGATTAATTTCAATTTGTCTATTATTATGTTTGTGTGCTGTTGTTGTTTACTTGTTTCAGGAGCTTGAAGAAGGAAGTGAGAGATTGCTAGAGTGAGCAAGTGAGGACATCATCAAGCATGATAAGTGACCAAGAGGTAGGCCCTCTTGATTGATTCTAATCTAAGGAATATTCCATAGAATGTATCTGTTGTGGCTAGACCCATTATCGGGCTAGAGGAATTCGTTTGTGTTTGCACTTATAATTTTACTTCACCACAAATTGGCGACTCCATTGGGGAGATCCCATCCTTTTGTTTGTTTTGGATTTCATGATTTTGTGAGAAATTTGCTAGTTTCATGTTTTCCATTTTGATATGTTGCTTTCTCTTGCTTACTGGCCGAACTCTAAAATCCATAGTAGCAGATCTGGTCCTTGTTTTGAGTTTTTTTATTATTTTTTCTTAGTTTCCTTGAACAACGCATTTAATTGGCTGACAGTCGCGCCGATCAGTGCGAATTGCAGAGGAACAGTCGTGTCAACCCACCTCTAGCGCTTGTTATCAATTAGGCAGTGATGTCAATCACTGTAAGTGAAGAATGGGGCTAGACCCCAATCTTGGCCAGTGTGTTCTGCTCTTGTGTTTTTGACCCTATGATCCTTTTTGACTATTTTCTCCCTGATTAGAAAGCTACTTTTCATTTGGTTTTTCTTGCTTGTAGGCTTGTCATTTTGCTGTTTGATTGATCGAGTCATTGAATGGCTAACAACACTAGGACATCTAGCTAGTTGTCCATTCAGTAACTTGCAGATTGATCGAGTCCAGTTGTGGGTGTGTTTACTCCTTGCATTTGTTTTTGGTCCCTCTTACAACTTTGACCTCTTTTTGCACAAGTTTGAAAAAGTTTTGTTTACTAGTTTGAACATCTTTTTCCGTCATAGATTACATTGTTGGTCTTGTGTTTAGCAAATTCGGTGTTTTGTCGATCTAAATTAACTTCCTTTTCATGTTTTCATCTACTTGAAGAGCTCATGGTCTCGAAATTTTTTTCATTGAAATATTGTATGCGAAAAGTTTGTTTCATTGTTTCATGAGAAAGTGTGAAATTCTAGCTTGTTGCATCATTATGATTCTCATCTCTTAAAAACTAGAATTGCATCAATATCTGAAAAGGAACAGAATTTTTTTTTGTTTCGAAATTAGGACTAATAGATAAGTGCTTGTCAGGAAATTAGGAATTGGAATGCATTTTTCATTAGTTTATTTTTCAAAAAAGTGAAGTAGTCAAAAATCATTTCATTTTCAGTTGCTTGATTGTTTGCATTTGATTGAGTAGTTTCTATCCTCTCTAGTGTAGGCATTTCATTGAATTGAAAGGGTCTTGTCCCATTTAGTTGCATTTTAGATTTTTCGAGTAGCATCGCTAAGACCTAAAAACTGAAACTTAATTCAAGATCAACTCTAAAATGAATTCAATTTACCTAAGGCGCATTTTACATTAATGATCGCATCTAGAAGGTCTAGGCTAGAGATGTGTTCCAGCGCCTGTAAACCTAGCAGTTGTCGTTAGCTTCAGCATTAGATAGCACTAGCACGGATTTGTGCTCCCTGTACCATCGCATATATAACGAGAGACCCCACTAGGCTGCAATCCTTTTATCCTTAGGAAGCCGAGTCAGCCACCTTGTGAACGTGATACATCGAACACAACATTTGGGGAGATTGCCTGCTCGTACTTCTTGGTTCGCCAGGAGGGATTCTGCAGTTCACGGTTGCCTGGTAAACCTGTTTACCTAGATCATCCAGAGTAGTCATTTGATCTTTTTGACTCATTAAACTTAAAAGATCATCCGATCACTTGTCCTTTTGAGCTCGTTTCCAATTGAAAGCGATAGAGTCATATTTGTTTATTTCTCGAATCTTAAAAAATGAAAGAACATCAGTCTTTTATGCGTCTTAAATAATTGATTGCCCACGATATAAAACATCCTGTTAGATTTTTGACCAAATCGTGAGTTCCTTAAAAGGACATTTTAAAGCCTTGAAGTTATTTGTTTTGTTGGCTAAGACAAGGTCATCATCGCTGAACCATCTAGTTCACCCATTTCCTCTTCCTCTCCTCCATCTGAAATATTGTCCGAGGAGCCACTTCCTGAGTTATCAGATCCATTTGAGGACCAAAATGTTGAACTCACAATTGTTTTGAGTGTTTAATCATTATCATCTCGTCCTTCGCCTGCTTTCGATTTAGGGTCATCTACTGGTCTTGACCCGGAATCTCTGGATAATCCCGTTTGAACTCCAGAGAACTCGCTGACCACTGACAGTCAGCTTGGATTGGTTATCTATCCTCCGAACCCTTTGTTTGACGCTATTGAGATGTGACCACAACACCCTTACAGTCTGTATGATCAACCGGGTGTTCCTTTGGAACTATCCCCTAGTACACGTTCGATTGTTCACCGTCATTTGTTTTTATACATGGAACCCGAAGGTGATGCTCCAATCACTTCTTCGGATGAGTCCGAAGTCTCAACTCCACACACTATTTTGGGGGAAGAATTGCAGTTGCAGTTCCCTCTTGAGGGTTTCCCTTATTTAGAAGGTGTTCCCGCCAGCTTGCCACCTAGCTATGTGTCTTTAGGGCACTTAGTTTCAAGCACACCTAGTGCCTCATCACTCTACCATAATTCTGTTTAGGTGTCAGGCATCAGGCCTACGTCAGGTCCGTTTGTCACAAACACGACCTCCCAACCAGTTGTTACTTTAGTCCCGGTGCAGCCCACCATTCTGAACACTCTTGTACCATCAATCCTAGTTACACATTAGTCGCAACCAACAGTTTCAAAGATTGTCTCTGCCAGTTCCTCTATCCTGTTAGTCAGTGGCCAGATTGTGCCACCGCTTGGGGGGCAAAACCTGAATGTCTTTATGGTGTCAGGTGCCACTAATGTGAGTGGTCCACAGGCTCACATGCTTGGTATAAACCAGCCCTCTTCTAGTATTATTTACAACCCTGCTGATCCTACTGGATCAAGCAATGTCCAGTACCAACAGGTTAAGAATCTTGGTGGTCCGTCTGGATCGAAAAATGTTCAGTATCAACAGCCCTATGGGGCTCAGGTCCAATACCAAAATCCTTACGTTCCGTATCGTTCTCAAGGATTGGTTAATCAACCTTACACCATCCCGTCTGGGCAGTACATCCAACTTGGCTACGGTCATATTCAGTTCGGTAATTTCCTGGGCACTATTCAAGTACCCTTGCAACAACAAGGACAACTTTTGCAACAACTAGGGCAACCTTTGTTACCACAAGGACTTTCCGTGCAATAGCAAGGGTAGATTATCCCACAACAAGGTCACCTACAACAACCACAAGGTCAGTGCTTTCAATCAATGCAGCAGGCTGCACAACAGCAGATGCAATATGCTCTACATACCTCTCAACCCATACCCTCGCAGGGCCAACCTCTGCAAACCTAGGGACAAATTTTGCAACCGCAAGGTCAGCAAAACCAACCTGGACAGTAGCAACCCTTGTATACCTATCAACAAGGGCAACCCTTGTAGGGATAGGTTCAAGGTCAAATCCTGCAGTAGCAGGTGCATAATCCTCTTGTCCAGGGCCAACAAGTTCAGAATCCTACCGACCAAGGGCACCAAGTAAAGAATCCCTACATCCAAGGGCAACAAGCATATCAACCTTATACCCAAGGACTGCAGGTCCAGAACCCTCTTGTTCAGGGAAAACAGGACCAACATCCCTATGTTCCAGGACAACAGGTCCCATACCTATATGTCCAAGGTCAACAGGTTCAGCAACCTATGCATGGACAATTTCAAGGTATTCAAGGTTCGAATACTCCCTTTGGTTAAGGTAATCTACAATGGGGGCAACCTCAGATGCCATATGGCCAAAATCCCCCACTGTGGGGTCAAAATCCTTACCAGCCGGGATGGGTTCCTCCTTATGGGCCCGCTTATTGAACTCCCATGCTTTTTAACACGTAATTACCTTTCTTGGATACACTTGAGTTGCCATATGTATCACGTCTTACGAATGATTCGATTCTTCATTCACCGCACTGGCCTCCAGTGTCGTCCAAGATACCAAGTGATTGCCCAAAGTTTGATGGAAAAGCTAAAGAAGATCCTTAAGCCCATATGATGACATATCACCTCTAGTGCTTGTCAAACTCATACGTGGATGATTCCATTCGTCTTCGTCATGGGTACATCGAGCTACCTCAAAGTAATTTTCATGACTTCAATTCATTAGCCATGGCCTTTCTCACGCATTTTTAGCTGCCGGTTCGTTATGAAACGGGCACCTATCTGCTCACATCGCTTAAGCAAGACACTGCGACACACATATCTGATCATATCCATGAATGGAGATGTAGACAACGATTGATCAATTTCGAGATAGCTGATCAGTTGCTCATCGAATGGTTCACCAAATCATTCATAGCCCCAATTGCTCGTAATATAGCCATGGGTGGATGCATCACTAAAGAGCAATCCATCGCTCGTGCTGAGTACTTGAACCTGATCTACTCTCAGTCTGGCACCTTATACGAATTGTTACCTAATGCTCCGTGGCCATCATCCAATCCCACGACATCGAAATCACTCGCTGTTCCTCTCGTTGATGGAGTTATTGGTTCAGTATCCTAGGCCCCTGCCAAAACTTCTTCCAAACAAAGGTCGGTGTTGATTACTGGTCCCAACAGTTCATATCAAAACCCTCCAGGCCCTGGTAAAACCTCAGAGGTCCATGCTGTTCAATATACTGCAACGAACAAATCCTCGAAGGGAAAAAAGAAAGGCAAAGGCAAAGCTAAATCTGATGCCCCGAAACAGTGTCCTCCCAAATTGTCTGTTGGCGAATCTTCGCAACGAAAATCTAAGTATCCCTACCTCATTTGCAAGGAGGATCACTATACTAAGGATTGTCCACAACGATCCAAAGTTAGTAATTTGCTCAAAGGGACCCCTGTTGTCCTCAAAGAGCCTTTTCCATCTCAGCAGACTCAGATGGTAGACCAACCCCGATCTACTTCCTCTAGATCTCAAGTGTTCATGATGAGCATGCCCATTAATGTGGTTACCCGATTGAAAGATTATCAAACTCTAGCTCCCATAGCAGGGAAAGAAAAAGAAGCTCCACCTTCTTCTTCTACCCCGAGTTCTAGCCCTCTGCATATCAAGCGCCCTAACCCTAATTCCGCTCCACGACCAACCTCTCGTGGTGTGCTACGGAAATCATTTTATAATCGTAATGCCTAATCCGCTCAGCACTACAATATTGTTGAATATTTGGCTTAGGCGTCGTCAACTATTTCGGCTCTCTAGGTACTCCAAAGCTGCCCATCACAGTGGAAATCTTTGTTGTCAGCTATCGGGGGCATTGATCCCACCAATTCTAATTTGATTTGTTTCGATCTAGAGAACCATGTTCTGAGACTCCCTCATTAGATTGCATTTCTTATTCAGGAAATCATTAATGAAAAGACCATCCACCACACTGTCATTGATGAAGGTGCTTCTACCTGCACCATGTCAACTGCGTGCTGGAAGGCTATTGGTTCCCCTCCACTAAACCAATCTCCGAACACATTGGAAGCTTTTGATGGGTGCGATTCGTGACCCTTCGTTGTTTTACCCAACCTTTCCATCACCCTGGAAGGCAAGACAATTCAATTCGAGGTGGAGATTGTTGACGCTAATCTCAATTATAACCTTCTACTCAGCCGAAGTTGGACCCATGCCATGCATGTTGTGGCCTCCTCTTTGTTTCGTGTGATCTATTTTCACCATCAAGGGAGGATTATCACCATTGATCAGTTGTATTTCTTCGCCTCTTCCTCGTCTGATGGCAATGTTCCATATGTCAAGCACTCTGGTGCTCCCTTTGAGAGTGTGGGGGCAGGTCTCTTCAAAGATTCTACCTTAATGGGGATTTTTCCACTCCCACCTCCTCATGTTGCCTTCGCCAACATGATCTTGATCAAATCTGATCCTTGGGTCATACCGGCACCAGATCTGGTTGATGCTTGGGGTGACACCATGCCACTTAGTCTCGCCGAAATCAATTACATGGAAATTTTTTCAGCTGCGAACTCTCCATCCTTTGATTCTCATATCTCGAAGACCTCTCTCGATATGTATTCTCAATCCCCCCTAGCTTGGCACTTTTGAATTATCTGATCCCTTAACTGAGACCTTCCTCACCGATGAAGGTATCATGGAAATCATGTCTCTCGAGGAACCACCATGGATTGATACCCATCATCACTCCTCATTCCTGCTTTGCCCGGAGGTCAATTCTACCTCTTTCGAAGAGTCCTCTTCTCCATTTCCACCACCGACTATTACTCATGAAGTATGGCCAGAAGGAAATTTGGGTAATATTACCCAAACGATGCCATTTGAAATTTCTATCAAACCCAGTGTCGTTGAAATACCAACATATCCGGATGCAAAACCCGTTCGCCAATGACTTCGTTTGGTGCACCCTAGAAAGGCCACTACTATTAAGGGTGAAGTCGAAAAGCTTCTCAAAGTTAGGTTCATTTATCCCATTCCCCTTATAGACTGCGTGTCCAATATCGTCCTAGTGAATAAGAAACAAGGCATAATCCGTGTTTGTGTGGATTATCGAGATATTAACCGTGCCTGTCCTAAAGAGAACTATCCTACTCCCTTCCTTGATCAAATCATTGATGAATGTGCCAGGAGCGAGATCTTTTCCTTTATGGACTTTTTTTTATTTTTATTTTTTTTATGGTTATAACCAGATCAATATCGCACCAAACGACCAAGAGAAGACAATCTTTATCTTCCCATGGGGCACGTTCGCGTACAAGAAGCTCCCTTTTGGCCTAAAAGCGCTGGGGCCACTTTTCAACAGGAAATGTCCTATGTGTTTCATGATATTCGCAACATTGTCCAACCTTGGATAACCTTCCTACCCATTCTCGTAAGTGAAAAGATCACCCAAACCACCTTCGATAGATTTTTCTACGCTGCAGACACTATAACATCTAGTTAAATCCACACAAATGTGTTTTCTTCATGGAATCAGGATGACTCCTCGGCTTCATCGTTTCCAAGGATAAGATTCGCTTGGATCCGCTAAAATTCGAGGCCATTGTAAACTTACCCCCTCCATATTCACTGCACCAACTCCAGAGCCTCCAGGGAAAGGGCATTTTTCTTTGTCATTTTATACCCAACTACGTCAAGCTAGCTGCAGGATTTACCCGGGTTGCTCAAACAAGGAGCACCCTTTGCATGGGACGAGAAAGCCCAATTTTTTTCCATGATCTTAAGGCTGTCCTCATAAATGCTCCTTTGTTGCATCCACCGGATTATTATCGAGATTATTTCCTTTACCTAGCCATAGCCCCTAGCACCATAGCTTTGGTGTTGGTTCAAGATGATGACGAAGGCGATGAACACGTGATCTACTACCTGAGTCAGAATCTCCTTGACACAGAAATGTGTTATGCACATGTCGAGAAGTTGACTTTGGTCGTCATCGAGGATGTTCAACGTTTTCAGCATTATATTCTCTTACGGATGACTACAATGATTTCTGAATGCAACCCTATGACCTACATCGTGACTTTTCAGTTGCTGGGGGCAAGTATTCTAAATGGATCATTATCCTGCAAGAATTCGATTTGGTCTTCACTACGGCCAAATCTAAGAAGTCACTTATTTTCACGGAACTGATTTGTTCCCTTCCCTCCAAAGCTCTCCCTACTGGTGCAAATGAATAACTCCCAGATGAGATCCTTTTCTTGATTAGCACCCTTGATCCATGGTACAATGATATCATCATGTATCTCCAAACCTCCACGTTTCGGTCCATGTTGACCAAATATGATCATCAAAGGATTCAACATCATTCTCAACCCTACCGTATTATTGGTGATACTTTATACTGTGTCAGTGTCGATTTTGTTCTTTGCTGATGCCTCACGATTGAGGAAGCTCAAAGAGTTCTCAATGATTGCCACTCCAGGGCATGTGGTGGTCATATGTCTAGTTATGCTACAGCCTAGAAAATCCTTCGCCCTGGTTATTTCTGGCTGTCCATCTTCAAAGACTGCATTCTTGCTATCTACAAGTGTCACGAATGCCAAATCTACCAGCGCAAGATGCGCGCCACCTGCTCACCTACACCCCGTAATTACCGTTGCTCCTGTTGGATACCTATACCAATAGGTTTCATATTTCATGATTGGAAAATTCAAATACCAAATATGCTCTTCTTTGCTGATACAAAGATCACATATTTCCAAGGCAAGGCAAGGTGTGTACATGCCTTCATGTTTACTAAATTTTGATGGATGGTCCAACAGTCTAATATGGATCATGCCATGTTTCAATTTTCTGTTGTAGAATAGAGAAAGAAGTCTGTCCAAACTGTTTAATCTTGGCAGACCAATAGTTAGGCAGAGAAGCTAAGGTTCCCAACTGCTTAATCTGGGGCCTTCGAAGCAATAAGGGTAGTATTAGATAGGCAATCAAAAGAAAAAGCCAGTGGAAAAGAAAAGGAACATAAGGGTTTGCAAGTCCAAGTGCACCCTCCAATAAGAAACAAAAAATGCTAGGCAAGTAGATGGGTAGGTAGATGGGGTTGCAGAAGTGGTGTTCCTTTCAAACTGAATCTTGCTGGTCAATACAAGGAAAGCAACACAATGGAGCATGTCTAACTTCCCTTTTTTCCTTATTTGTCACTCATTACTAACATCCCTTCACCAGTTGTGTTTATGAAAGAATTCAAGGTTTTATGTTGGTCCTTGTTTCCTTTAAGAGCCACATTTCTTGTGCAAAATTCTTTTCATTTTGATCTACTCCCTAAGCTAAGTTGTTTTCAAATAAACTTAGTGATATCACTCCTCGTTCACCGTCTCCCTCCATATTAACCCTTAACTTCTATTATCTAACTCCCTATGTCACCCTTTCCCTGCTATTATAACACCATGGTGTATAAACCCCAAACATTCTATAAATATCCCCCCCCTTTGGCATTATAGCCATATGATTCACTACTAGGGAATTAAATTGACATCTGGTTAGTTTAAGAACCCAAGCACTACCTCTTTACCTCCCTCAGAATTCATACCCATTCAACCCTTCATTTTGCCTAAAAAACCTTGGAAAAAACCCATTTGCACCCTTAAACCCGCTCTAAGGGAAAAAATAACTTGAAAACCAACATTTCCGCCTTATCCTAATTTTGGGGCCTATGTGCGCGTTTATACAAAATTACATCAAAAACCCACTTATCCTAAGTTTGTTAAGCCGCGCGCAATTTTACAAAGAAATTTCATGAAAAAACCCACTTTTCCTAAGTTTTTGTGATGTGCGCACCTTTATAAAAACACATTAGAAAACCATGCAATTCGCAAATATTTCTAAGGGTCCCGCCAGGCACAAATCTCGTGAAAAATAATTTTTAAATGCCTGCCTGATGCCGTATCGTCCG
>APFE031431100.1:0-13698 GCA_000404065.3 Pinus taeda
ACGCACTTGGGTATACTTCTTAAAACTCAAGAGCGAAGTATTTAACACATTTTTGGCCTTCAAAGCCTTTGTTGAAAAACAATCTGGACATCAAATTCTTAAGCTAAGAACTGATAATGGGGGAGAATATGTTAAAAACACATTCATCAACTTTTGCACCGAAAATGGAATTCAAATGCAACATACTGTTCCATACACTCCACAACAAAATGGTGTAGCTGAAAGGAAAAATCGCACCTTAAAGGAAATGGCTAATTGGATGCTGCAATCTAAAGGACTCAGTCTTAGTTTTTGGGCCGGAGCAATTAATTGTGCAAATCATATAATAAATCGCACTCCATCTAAGGTTCTAAAGAATATCACTCCAGAAAAAGCTTGGAGTTCCATTAAACCAGATGTAAGTCACTTTCGTATTTTTGGAAGTGAAGCATGGGCCCATATTCCAGATGAAAAGCATAAAGCTTTAGAACCTAAGAGTGAGAAATGTACTTTTGTTGTATATTCTGAAGATGTAAAAGGTTATAGACTTATTCCATTTAAGTCCAAAAATGTTATCATTAGAAGAGATGTAAAATTTGATGAAAATAAATCGGCCTACGAGCCTAGTCCGGCGGATGTGCCACCTCTTCCTATCTCTTCTACTTTTGAAACATTTCTTCTTCAGATGATGAAAGTGAGGATGACAATCCTCCCCCACCTTCTCAGGATCCTCAACTTCCAAGATGGGTCCGTGCTACTCGGGATGCAGCAGGTGATCTTGCCGGTGATCCTACAGATCAGCGACGTACAAATTCTCAGTTTGAAAGAGCCTCTTCTTTACTGGCTCAAGCCCCAGTAAATCATGATCCTGACACTTTTGCAGAAGCTTCAGGCCATCCACATTGGGAAACAGCTATGAATGAAGAATATCATTCATTGTTGGCAAATGATACATGGGATCTTGTTCCTCTACCAAAGGGACGCAAACTTGTTAGATGTAAATGGGTTTACAGAACCAAGTATGGACCAGATGGGAAAGTTGATAAACATAAAGCTCGTCTTGTTGCTAAGGGATTTTCACAGGTTGAAGGCATTGACTACACTGAAACCTTCTCCCCTGTTGCCAAAATGAACTCTATCCGCCTTGTTCTTTCCCTTGCTGCCTCTTTAAAATGGGAAGTCCATCAGATGGATGTTAAATCTGCCTTCTTGCATGGGGACTTGCATGAAGAAATCTATATGGAACAACCCATTGGCTTCATCCACACAGACTCCAGCCTTGTATGTCGACTTAAGAAATCTCTTTATGGTCTCAAGCAAGCTCCTCGGGCTTGGTATGCCAAAATGGATAACTTTCTTTTAGAATCTGGCTTTTCTAGGTGTCATTCTGACAATACTGTCTACACCAAGACAGTGGGGAACTCTCTTATCATCCTTGTTCTTTATGTTGATGATATTATTCTTACTGGTAGTGATCCCATCCTTATAAACCATGTGAAGTCCAGCCTTAAAAAGAAATTTGAAATGACAGACTTAGGACACTTACACTATTTTCTCGGTCTTCAAGTCTTGCAATCCAAGGAGGGTATTTCCCTTTCCCAGTCCAAGTATGCTTGTGATATCCTTCGTCATTTTCACATGGAAGATTGTAACCCAGCTCCTTCTCCCTTTCAGTCTGGAGTCAAACTTTCAGTCTCTTGTACTTCTCCTGAAGTTGATGCTACCTTATACCGTCAACTTGTAGGAAAACTCTTGTATTTAACCCATACTCGTCCTGACATTTCCTTTGTTGTTGGCCTTGTTGCTCGTTTTATGCAAAACCCCCGTGAAATTCATTGGAAAGCAGCTAAAAGAATACTTCGTTATGTTCGAGGTATAGTACAGTTTGGGATTCATTACAGTGCCAAAGCAGCTCCTCTATTAGTTGGTTTCACTGATTCTGATTGGGCTGGTGACCCTAATGATTGGAAGTCTACTGCCGGTTATGTCTTCACTCTTGGTTCAGGACCTATTACTTGGGCTTGTAAGAAACAGGCTGCCATTTCTCTTTCGTCAGCAGAAGCAGAGTATCGTGGTGCCGTGGAAGCTAGTAAGGAAGCCTTGTGGCTTCGTCAGATCCTATCAGAATTTGGCTTTGAGCAGCAGCATCCAACTACACTTTGGTGTGATAAACAAAGTGCCATTCAGCTTTGCAAAGATCCAGTTCAGCATCAGCGCAGCAAACACATTGAACTACACATGCACTTCATCAGAAAGCTCATTCATGACCATGTTCTTGAAGTGCAATATTGTTCAATAGATGATCAGGTTGCAGACATCACAAAGGCTCTCACAGAGGCGAAGTTCAATAAACTTCGATATATGCTTGGAGTTCAGGAAGTTGTCACTAAGGGGGGATAGGCTCTAGTGCCTCCTTCCTTCTCCTATTGTGTCATATTTGTAAATCCTTCAATCCTATCCCAAGTTGTTCTTAAGGGGGGATGTTAAGGATATTCCGACACATAGGAATAGTTAAGTTCAACTTGGTCTAGTATAGAGTTAGGTATAGAGTTAGGTAAAGTGTGTTTCTTTACCGTTGTACATTTTGTAACTTACAATCCGACGGTCACGATATGTAGTGATCCGACGGTTCATTCTCCCCTCGGTATTACCGACACTTGATCCGTGGCTTGACACCCGATTGGTCCATGAATTCTATTTAAAGCGCATGGAGGGTCATTTGTAGGTTAACCGTGCATGAGAGAAGCTTATGTAAATTTTCATTCTTTTATTAATAAATTTCCTGTTGTAGCCACGTTGGCGCAGGCCGTGGACTGTTTCCCTCTCTGAGGGTTTTAACCACGTCAAAATACTGGTGTATTGATCTGTGATCTGTTTGTGAGCGGTGTCCTTTTGGTGTTCTGTCTGAGGAACTTACCCTGTAAATTCCTTCATGGTGTTCTACACATTTCTGCATTGATAAGTGATGCAGGTGTAAAAACAATGTTTAAGAAAGATAGATACAAGATGGTTCAAGAAGTACTCGTATTGATGCAGGGAGTTTAGATTGGAACTCTATACAAGCTTATGGGTAGAACTATTATTAATGGGTGCAACAGTTCTGTGGCCCCTAAAAGTGGAGTAGAAAATCTAGTTGCCTTTGGAGAAAAGACTATGTTGCGGCATCAAAGACTTGGACATATTAGAGATAAGGGCCTTCGAATACTGCATGGTAATGGTATTGTAGAAGGTATGTCTAATTTATCTTTGGATTTCAATTTTTGAATATTGTGTATATGGGAAGCATAATCGGGTGATATTCCCCTCTGGCGCTAAGAGGTCGAAAGGGATATTAGAGCTTGTGCACAATTGTGTGCTTGGACCTGTGTCGGTTCCACCACTAGGTAAGTCTACATACTATGTCTCATTTACAGATGATTTCTCGAGAAATACATGGATGTGTTTCCTCAGAAGAAATCTGAAGTTTTTGACAAGTTTAAGGAATTTAAGGCTTTGGTGGAAAATTAGACACAAAAGAAGATCAAGGTGTTGAGGATAGATAATGGTGGAGAGTTTTGCAAGAAGGAATTTGAAGAGTTTTGTAAGAAGTGTGATACAACACGACAAAAAACTACTCAATACACACCTAAACAAAATGGAGTTACATAAAGAATGAATAGGGTGTTGATGGAAAAGGAAAGAAGCATGCTTAATGGTGCTAGGTTAGGACATGAATTATAGGAGATGATCCGAATGGAAATTGGCATCCACCCATGGTATTCATTGACCCATGGTATTTATCCACTCATGGAATATACCCATGGTATTGTAAGTGGCATCCACCCATGGTATTCATTCACCCATGATATTTACCCATGGTATTATAAGTGAGATCCACCCATGGTATTTAATCACCCATGGTATCTACCCATCCATGGAATTTACCTGTGGTATTATAACTAAAAAAAGACTACAAGTAACAAGTTGCATTTTATGAAAGGACATATTGTCCACCACAATGTAGGTTTGACAATTATTCTCTATTTTAATAAAAAGTTTCTTGGTGGTTTTGTTTAATGTGTGTTCTCCTATTTTCTTCTAACATTTCATTTTTTCAGATCTTAGGGGCCTGCCCCCCGCCCCCCCAAGATCCATTTCAATTTTTTAGATATTGGGGGCTTGCCCCCAAGATCTGGATCAGTGTATCAGATTCAAGTTACAACTCAATGGGAATGAGGGATTGACGCATATTTCAGTTTCAAATTTTTATATCAATTTTAATAAAACTTCATGTATGTGCTACGACCTCCACAAAGCACTTTCTTGGGAAAATCGAGAAGTTTTTTTTTTTCATTCTTTTGCAGGAAGTTTTTGGGTGGCGAGTTTGCAAATCATATCTGAAACTTTTGGTGAAAATTTTACAGAAAGAAATATCATATTAGGATTTCTTATGAAAAAATACCCAAAAAAAAATCATCTGAATCAGAGTCTGGATGAGGGAGATATCGATGATTTAAAATGAGATGTGTTGCAGAAATTTTTCTAAAGACAATTTGTGGATGATGGATTTCCTATCATTTTTTACAGATTTCGTGCATAATTTTGAAAAAATGATTTCATAATTGAGATCCTCTTGAAAAATCATCCAATTTCAAAAAAAAATTGGTCAAATCAAAGTTCGGATGAGGGAGATAACTCTGATCTAAAATCAACTATTTTTTTAGAACTTTTGGGATGATGGGATAGTTGCAACATGAATCTGAGTTTCCAGAGTGTCCAAATAGGGATATCAATCACATGGGAAGATGCCAAATGGTCATTCTATTTCCAAAAACAAGTTATAATAAATATGATGAGTTATATTGATTGATTTATGCCCATTTTAAATTAGATTTTATATTTGGAGCAACATTTGGAGCGGGTTCCCTTTGGAGACATGCCCTCCCACCCCGCTTTAGTAGGCACCTGTTTCACATTCATCAATTTCATCATAGTTGCATTCGACTTGGGTTCTTTGGAGACGTTCCCTCACACCCCAAGCTATGTAAGCAACTAATACTTCATCAACAATCAACATCAGGATTATGGGTCAACTACATAAAATCCTTGTCATCGAAGTCCATTTGTTAGGCCGCACATTGTTAGTATCACAGTTGGTCACAAACATTAAATGATATCTCTATCCTCGGATCTTTAAAGTCATGGTTATGGGTCATCGACAAATCCACACTTCATCGAAGTCCATTTTCTAGGCGCAGACTGTCAGTATCACATTTGGTCACAAGCATTACAGAGTATCTCTATCCTCAAATTTTCATTAATCACAGTTATGGGTTAACCACACAAAAATATTCTAGGAGGAATGCTCCAAATGGAAATTAGCATCCACCCATTGTATTCATCGACCCATGGTATTTATCCACTCATGAAATATGCCCATGGTATTGTAAGTGACATCCACCCATGGTATTCATCCACCCAAGGTATTTATCCACCCATGGAATTTACCCATGGTATTCTAAGTGGCATTTGCCCATGGTATTTGATCACCCATGGTATCTACCCACCCATGGAATTTACATGTAGTATTATAACTAAAAAAAGACTATAAGTAACAAGTCGCATTTTGTAAAAAGACGTTTTGTCCACCAAAATGTAGATTTTACAGTTATTCTCTATTTTAATAAAAAGTTTCTTGGTGGTTTGTTTTAATGTGTTTTCTCCTATTTTCTTCTGGAATTTCAATTTTCCAGATCTTGGGGGCCTCCCCCCTAAGATACAATTCAATTTTTTTTATTATCTTGGGGGCCTCCCCGCAAGATCCGAATCAACAGAGGTAGTGGATATTGTATGTTACCTATTTAACATATTACCTTCATCAACATTGGAGGATAAGAATGCACATGGGGTATGGGCTAGTAAGAAACCATGTCTCTCACATCTCAGGGTATTTGGTTGTGCTGCATATGTACATGTTCCAAAGGAGAAAATAACCAAGTTGGATAGAAACTATAAAAGGTGCATCTTTATTGGGTATAAGGATGGTTTAAAAGGTTATAAGCTTTGGAACCTAAAAACAAGGAAGGTTGTGTAGAACCGAGAGATGGTGTTTAGAGAGGTGAAAGGTGCTATTAAACAAGAATTCCTGCCAAAGAAAAAGGAACCCGAGAAGATAGAGTTTGAACTGAAGGATGAAGAATCACACTATATAGAAGATCAAGAATCAGAAGAGAAAGAGTCACATACTCCAGTTTGAGGAGATCAATTCGAGAGAGAAGGCAACCAAAGAGGTATAGTCCATTCGCCTTTTGTTAAAATTTTTCATTATATATCATTGATGATGATCCCAAAACTATTAGGGAGGTAGTGGATTTAGAGGATGACAAGCTTTGTAAAATGGCCATGGTTAAAGAAATGGAATCCTTCGAAAAAAATGAGGGTTGGGATCTATTGGAGTTGTAGGATGGAAGGAAACCCATTGGAAACAAATGGGTGTTTAAGAAGAAGATGAATGCAAAAGGAAAGGTGGAGAAATACAAAGCTTGGTTGGTAGCAAAATGTTATTCCCAGGTGCCAGGAATTGATTTTGGTGATATTGTTTCTCATTTTTCCAAGATAGCTTCTATTATATTACTTTTATATGTTGTTGTTGCTTTTGATTTTGAGGTGGAACAGATGGACGTGGTTCATGTAGATCTAGAAGAAGAGATCTACATGAAGCAACCGTAAGTATTTGCAGTGAAGGGTAGGAAAGGATTGGTATGCAAGTTAAAAAAGTATTTGTATGGGTTAAAGCATTCACCAATGATGTGTTATAAAATTTTGATATATTTATATATATTATAATATATATAATATAATATATATATATATAATATATAGGACTTGGATATCACAAGGAGAAAAGCGAATCACTGTCTGTAATTAAATTATTGGTGGACCATGTTATTTATTTGGTCTTGTATGTGGATGATATGTTGATGATTGGAAATGACAAAGAAATTATCCAGGATTTGAAGAGACAATTGTCCTCTAAATTTGACATGAAGGATATTGGTGCTGAAAGCTATATTTTGGACATGAAAATTAAACGAGATAAGGAAAAGAGGAAGCTCTGGTTAAACCACAGGAAGTATATCGAGACAATATTGTAGAGTTTTAATAAGCATGATGATAAATCGATGACAGTTTTTATTCCTGTAGGTGCAATTATCTGCTGAACAATGTCCCAAGGCACATGAAGAGGAAAATGACATTTCCCATGTTCCATAAGAAAGTGCAGTTGGTATTCCAATGCCTAATGTATGCAACGTTTTGTATTAGAGTAGACATTGCACATGCAGTGGGAGTATTGAGCAGTTTATGTAAAAACTAAGGAAGGAGCATTAGACAACAATGAAAATCACCAAGAAGGTCTAATGTCCTCTCAAGTAGCTGCAACAACACTTTTTAGCCCATGCTTTCATCAACCCTTCAAATGCTTATCAAATCATGAACATGAGGCATAGCTAGAGCACATCATAGAACCATGTTTATAACTAACATATAACCAAAATATTAATTATGACAAATCAAACATAAATCAACATAATAATAAGTACAAGTTCTCATAGATAACAATAGGAAAATAAATCTTATTAACATATGCAAAATTCAACCAAGTCAGGGACTTCCATGTACCACCCGACCATAGATCGGGCTTAAACAAATATTTATTTCAGCCAATCACCCCTCTGCCATATTCCAAGCATTAATGTGTGATCTCATGGGTTAAACCAAGACATAATCAACCAGGGACTCTAGAGGTTAAAACACCTCCACCCTCAAGCTACCGTGATCTCACCTAAACCAATCTTGAGATCACAAAATCAAACTAAGCTTGGATGCCTCATAATTTATTCACCATACCTTTAGGAATTTTCCTATCTGCACCCACCTCTTGAGGGCTTCCCAAAGAAAACCATCTCCACCCCAACCCTTGGGAATTTTTCTGAGACCACCTCACCCGATTCCAAAATCTTTGACAACCCAAAGCTCAATCAATAATGAATCCCATCACACCATGGCTATATAGGAAATGGAAAGGCAAGGATGAAAGAAATGTCAAACCAATAAAAACCGATGTTAATAACACAAAATGAGCCAAATAAACAAATGCATGCACCATGAATTCACACCTAATTTAGGAAATCACACATGCAACCTGTTATCTACAAAATCCTCCTACTAAAGTTGTTGGTCCAACCTCTTTTTGATTTCCTTCGCTTTACTTTTCCTTCATTTGATATTCTTTCTCCAAATCCAAGTGAATGCCAAAATTCTCCAATATTACTCAAGTGTGCAAGAGTGTATGCGAGAGAATGAAGGGAGAGAGCCAAACTGAATTGAAAAAAGTTGTGAATTGATCCTCTTATGCCTTTTTATTATTGATATCTCCTTTTTCTTCATTTTCCTTCATTTTTCCTCTAATTTCCTTAACATAAAAATTTGTGCCTCTTCACCTCCCTTTTCTCCTATTTTTCTTTATTCTCATAAATAAATTCCAATTATTGCCTTTTTTCCTTTTCCAATTTCCATAGCCATAATAAACCAAAAGTGATGCCCACTATAGTGCTTGCCCAACATTCAGCTTGGAATATGTGTCTTGTGACCTTGGTCTTATTATTTTTCCTTGATTATCCTTTATTACATGAAAATTTAATTTGGGGTTGTTACAAACCACCCCCACACACCTTAAGGGAACAATGTCCTCAGTGTTCTATGACACCTATGTCCAGCAAATCATTGAAAGTAAAACATACTAGCTATGGAGATTTATAACATAGCTCAATACAATATTTGCAATGACATCCCATTGAAAGAAAAACAAAACATACCGCTTATTGGAGATTTATAACACAACTCGTTGTGGTATTTACAACCATACATATATACATATACCAAAAACTCATTTGCTTGAACCAACAAATAATAAAGGATACAAATCCCGCATTTGATCAACCATATCCCATGTAACTTAGTGCTTTCACTGTACTTGAACTTTCTCTATTGATCGGTTATGGAGCATGAGTTGTTTCTGTTGCAATATGCATTGAGGTTCTGGCTGGAATTCTCCCTCTGGTTCCACTTGTAATACAGATTGGTCAATCACATGATCAACATTATACACATATCTTTTAATAAAAAAACATGGAAAACATCATGGAAGTTCATTGTTGGCAGCAATGCAAGTCTATAGGCCACTCGCCCAATCCTCTCAAGGATCTCAAAATGTCGACAATACTAATGTGCCAACTTGGCACATGATCCAATCCCTAAGGAGGTCCTCTTGGGCTTGATGCACAAGTACATATGATCCCTAACCTGAAAATCCTTGAATTCTCTATGTTTATTTGCATAACTCTGGCTCTTGTCCTATATTTCCTTCAAATTTCTTTTAATAACCTGCATTTCTTGTTCCATCCCAGACGACATATCCGATTCAATCAACACCCTATTCACTGTATCACTTTAGTTGATAGGAGTATTACAACTCTGCCCATAAAGAGCCTCAAATGGACTCATCCTCAAGGACTCCTGGTACCCATTGTTATATGAAAACTCAACCAATGGAAGATACTCCTCCCACTTCCTCTACTGATGCATGACATACATACTCAACATGTCCTCAAGAATCTTGTTGACCCTCTCTGTTTTCCCATCGTTCTGCGGATGATAAGTTGTGCTGAAATCCAACATTATGCCTAAAATTGTAAACAACTCCTTCCAAAACCTGAAAGTGAACTTGGCATTTCTATCTGATATAATCTTCTTGGGAACACCATGCAACTTCACAATCTCCCTCATGAAGATATGAGCTACCTCACTAGCTAAATTAGTATACCTAATTGCAATGAAGTGAGCTACCTTACATAACATGTCAACCACAAACATGATGAAATCATGTTGTCTCGATATCCTCATCAAACCTGTAATGAAGTACATGGAAATGACCTCCCATTTCCATTCTAGAATCAGAATTGGCTGTAACAAACTAGCTGGATGCTTACAATTTTCTTTCTCTTGCTAATAGTCCAAACACCTCGCAACAAACTCAATCGCCTTTTTATTCAAATTCAGCCAATGATAGAACTTCTTAATAAATGTCAATTTATTTTGATATCCTGAGTGACCTGAATACGACTTGACATGAAACTCCCTCAAGATATGCTTCTTGAGCTCACTGTTTTCTAACACATAAATATTATTCATGTATTTTACCAAGCCATTTGTTGTGAGATGATGCACCTCATCCTTATCACCTTCACCCTGTTGCTGTAACCTATGCCTCAGCTGTTGGTACCCATCATGATCCTACCCTGCCTGCAAAATCCACTCCTGCAAATATGTCCCATAAGAACTCATAGCTGAAATGTGATTTACCTGCACTCTCCTATTGAGAGCATTTGCAACCCGATTCTCCTTACCCTTGATGTATCTTATCTCAAATTTAAGCTCACTAGGAGTAGCCAACCATATAGCTTTCCTAAAATATAGATTTGGTTGGTCAAACAAGAACCTCAGTCTACTATGATCGCTCATCAGCATAAACCATTTGCCAAGAAGATAATGCCTCAACATCTTCAAGGTATGAATGATAACTGCCAACCCAAGATCATGAGTCACATAGTTTTGCTCGTGCTCATTCAAATTCCTTGACTCATAGCATACCACCTTTCCTTCCTACATCGGGACTCCACCAAGTCCTTTCTTACAAACATATGTACAAACTACAAACTCTTTATCTAGATCTGCAATCTTTAGGACTGGAGAATTTGTAAGAAAATGCTTCAACTACTTAAACTAGCTGCACATTCCTCTGTCCATTCAAAATTATTTCCTTTCCTAGGCAAAGATGTTATACGATAAGAAATCCATGAGAAGTTCTTGATGAAACTCCTATAATAACCTACTAGTCTCATAAATGATCTCACCTCATTCATAATCTTGGGAGTTGGCCACTCCATGATAACTCTGATGTTTTTTGGGTCCACTGCCATGCCTTCCTTGGAAACAACATGCCCCAAGTAATGAACTTCAGTTTGAAATAAACTGCACTTTCTAAGCTTGGGATACAATTGATGCTCTCTCAACAATCTTAACACTGCTGCCAGGTGCTTTGCATTCTCTTCCTCATTTTTAAAATATATCAATATATCATCAATGAATACTAATAAAAAATTGTCCAAATAATGACACAACACACTATTCATCAAGTACATGAAAGTAGCTAGAGCATTAGTAAGACCAAAGGAGCAAACAAAAACTCATAATTTCTATATCTGGTTTAGAATCTAGTATTTTAAATATCTTCTTCTTTGATGCACATTTGATGATATCTTGAGCTCTAGTCAATCTTTGAGAGCACTGTTGCTCCCTTCAGTTGATCAAATAAGTCATCAATTAGCGACAATGGATACATTTTCTTGAGAGTCAACTTGTTAAACTTCTGGTAATCAATGCACAACTTGATAGTATTTCTCTTCTTCTTTACAAACAATACTAGTGCACCCCAAGGCAATACACTTCGCCTTATGTATCCTTTATCAAACATTTCTTTAGGATGAAACTTCAATTCTACCTCTGGAGTTCTCATCCTATAAGGCACCTTTGATGTTGGTGCTGCTCCTTGTACCCACTCAATAGAAAAGTACACTTCTATATGAGGCACTAACTCTGAAATATTTTTTGGAAACATATCCTGAAACTACTTCAAAATAGGATACTACTTCAAGACTTCACCATCCTCAACATCCTTCCCCTTTTCATTGGAAATATGCAATGAAAATAATACACACCCTTTCCTGCAACTGTGCTTAGCTTGCATAGTTTTTACCATCCTCACTGATGTAGGATTCTTCTTTCCCTGCAAAATTATCTTCTCACCATCATCATCCAGGCACTCAATAGCCTTCTCATCACAATATACCTTGGCCTTGTGAGTAAAGAACCGGTCCAGGCTCAAAATCATATTGTATGATCCCACTGGAATCACATTTAGATGTGTTGATGTAGGCATACCATTTAGCTCTAATGCAAAAGCTCTCACCTAATGATGAACTCTTTTCTTGGTCCCTGTAGCCAATTGCACCAACCAAGACTCTGCATGCACTTATTTATTCAAACCACACTTATCCACCAGGCTAGGACTAACATAAATATAATTAGATCCAATATTAATCAAAATGGAAACAACTCGGTCACAAAGCTTACCTTCCATCTCAATGATGGATGCCTGATGATCCGCCCTCTTGTTATCAAGTGATACATAGATTTGAGGAATGCTTTGTCCAACATCCTCAACTCTATGTGCCTCCTAAGAACTATAGATCCAAGGCCTGCCACCCCGGTATAACAGACAGTCATTCTTGCAATGATATTTGCTACAAATCCAACACTGCAATAGTTCTTTTCCATTAGCTTTACTTTGTCTCTCTCCAGGCTAAGGTCCATGTCCTTTCTCATCTGCATTGAACTTCTTGTAAGGAGCCATTTTTGCTTTCTCAACTAGATCTTGAGGTATTCCCCGCTTCTTAGGCCATTTTCCCTTAACCTTGTCATTTCCTTTCTAGTCACGTTTAGTCTCAGACTCATGCTTCAACTGCTCATAACAATGCTTTAATTTCCCAGTGAAGTCCTCCAATGACTGAGGATCATCATACTCAATCTTATCCTTGAATGCTAATGGAAATACACTGATGAATTGTTGGATCTTTATCTTCTCATCCTTGAGGTAAGGCACATATCTCAACTACTCCAAAAATGTATTCATGTACTCTTCATTTGTCATATATCCCATCTTCAACTCATAGAATTCCTCAACCTTTCCATCATAGTATTTCTCAAACAAGTACTTATTTTTGAAGAGTCTTTTAAACTCATGCCAACTCAATTCTTCTACCTTGATTCCTTTGACACACTTCACATCTTCCCAACAAATATTTTCTTTCCCTTTGAGACTTAAAATAACTATCCTAGCTTTCATATTATTTGAATAATCATGCAATTCAAATAATTTCTTCAACGCAAGTATCCATTCTTCTACATCTTTCAGTTTCTTCATCTCTCCAACAAATGTGGGAGGCTTAGCTTTCTTGAAATCATCTGGAAAATACTTCTTTTCACTCCTCCTATAAGGATTATATCGGTGATGTAAATGATGTCCCTATGAAGTAGAACTAGAATATAACCCATAAGAAATACCTCTCCTGTCAAGTGTATCCAACTAGCTGCCACCTCTTATTGTGTCATCCTTTTCTAACATGTATCATGATCAATACCTACTACCATATGCCCCATTAGTCCTTTCCTCCTATCCATGATTGATTTGTGGTTGTCCCTATCTCTGTAAATCTAATAATATCTAAAGGATCACTGCACTAACCGCTACTTGCTTTTCCTAAGCTTTAGTAAATATTTCATGTGATTAAATTATACTGTCATTATCTTCATTGCAACTCTTGATCTCTTCAAGTAGAATTCTCTGTGTATTTGCTATAGTTTGGGAATACTCATCTCCTTGCTACTCAAATAATCTATAATGAGAGTCACATGAATTGTAATCTACCATTCTTCTTGTTATCTCTGATCTTCTTCTTCTTGCAAACATATCATGCAAGATAAACCAAATATATACATAATCAAAATCATACCTTATTGAAGTTCGGGGGAGGCTACACACCTGCACAAATCGATGAAAAT
>APFE031431101.1:0-32119 GCA_000404065.3 Pinus taeda
TTAAGGTGTAGGGTTTAGGGTTTTGGGTTTAAGGTTTAGGGTTTAGGGTAGAGTGTTTAAGGTTTATAAAATTCTTAGCGTTTAGAGTTTATGGTTTCTAACACTTTACTAAATTCTTTTAATAAACGCTTAGAAAAAAGTTACAAAACCGTTTTGAAAATGTTATAAAATGTTCAGGGTTTAGGGTTTGGCTTTTATGGTTTAGGGTTTTAAGTCTAGGATTTAGGATTTAGATTTCAGTGTTAAGTAAATATAACACTTTTATAAATGATTTTAATAAACATTTAAATAAAAGTTACAAAACACTTTTTAAAATGTTATAAAATACTTAGGGTTTAGGGTTTGCAGTTTAAGGTTTAGCATTAGGGGTTTATAGTTTACAGTTTAGGGTTTAAGTTTTACGGTTTAGAATTTAGGCTTTAGGATTTAGGTTTTCAGGTTAGGATTTAGGGTTAAAAGTTTACGGTTTAGGCTTTAGGGATTAGGGTTTAGGGTTTAGGTTTTATAACACTTTAAAAAATTCTTAGGGTTTAAGTCTTAAGATTTTTGGTTTAGGGTTCATGGTTTCGGGTTTATAACACCTTAGTAACTGTTTTAATAAACTCTTAAATAAAAGCTACCAAACACTTTTTAAAATTCTGTAAAATTCTTAGGGTTTAGTGCTTAGGATTTAGAGTTTAGGGTTTATGGTTTAGGGTTGTGGTTTAGGGTGTAAGGATGAACCACCCCACCTTAAGCGGGTATCTCTTGCTACATATTACACATAATGAATTCATCCCATGGAGCCTCGAGGAGTCATGAAGAAAATTAAATAAAAGGAAAAATGTTTATGAATAAGGATGGAAAAACAAGGGTTTTAGGGTTTAAGGTTTTCTCCATCCTACACTCACATACCCACGTGTGGTCTTCCTTTATTATAGATACTGATAAAATTCTTAGGTTTTATGGTTTAGGGATTAGGGTTTGGGGTTAAGGGTTTAGGATTTAGGGCTTATAACATTTTAGTAAATTCTTTTAATAAGAACATAAATAAAAGTTAGAAATAGTTTTTAAAATGTTATAAAATTCTTAGGCTATAGCGTTTAGGGTTTACGGTTTATAATAATTTAGTAAATTATTTTAATATACAATTAAATAAAAGTTGCAAAACACTCTTTCATATGTTATAAATTGATTAGGGTTTAGGTCTTAAGAATTAGGGTTTAAATTTTATAACACTTTAGTAAATTCTTTTAATAAACACGTAAAAAAAGTTACAAAACATTTTTTAAAATGTTATGAAATGCTTAGGGTTTAAGCTTTAGGATATAAGGTATAGGGTTTAGGGTTTCGAATTTAGGGTTTAGGGTATAGGGTTTAGGGTTCAGGGTTTAT
Organism: Pinus taeda; assembly: GCA_000404065.3. Lineage (NCBI taxonomy): Eukaryota > Viridiplantae > Streptophyta > Pinopsida > Pinales > Pinaceae > Pinus > Pinus taeda. Next base: position 1,375 of record APFE031431101.1, read on the forward strand.
ACCACTTTAGTAAATGTTTTTAATAAACACTTAAATAAAGGTTACAAAATGCTTTTTGAAATGTTATAAAATGCTCAGGGTTTATGGTTTAGTGATCACAGTTTGGGGTTAAGTGTTTAAGGTTTAGCCTTTAGGGTTTAGGGTTTATGATTTAGGGTTTAGGGTTTATAATAATTTAGTAAATGATTTTAATAAACATGTAAATAAAAGTTTGAAAATCCTTTCTAAAATGTTATAAAATGATTATAGTTTAGGTTTTATTGTTTGGGATTTAAGGTTTAGGGTTTAGGGTTTAGGGTTTAAGGTTTGGGGTTTGGGTTGAGTTTTAGGGTTTATTGTTTAGGGTCTACAACATTTTAGTAAATGCTTTTAATAAACACTTAAATAAAAGTTACATAACAATTTTTAAAATTTTATAAAATGGTTAAGGCCTGGGGTTTAGGGGGGTTTGGGGTATATGGTTTATGTTTTTGGGTTTAGGGTTTAGGGTTTATAACACTTTATTAAATTCTTTTAATAAACACTTAAATAAAAGTTACAAAATTCTTCTTAAAATATTTTAAAATTCTTAGGGTTTATGGTTTACGTTTTAGGGCTTCGGGTTTAGGGTTTAGGGTTTAGGTTTTGGGGTTTAGGTTTTAGGGTGTATGGTTTAAGTTTTATAACAATTTAGTAAAGAATTTTTAATAAACACTTAAATAAAAGTTACAAAATGCTTTTAAAAATGTTATAAAATGCTTAGGGTTTACGGTTTATTTTGATAGGGTTTATTGTTTATAAAGCTTCATTAAGTGATTTTAAAAAACACTTAAAAAAATGTTACAAAAGACTTTTTAAAATGTTAATTAATGATTAGGTTTTAGAGTATAGGGTTTGGGGTTTATTGTTTAAGTTTTAGGGTTTAGGTTTTATAACATCTTATTAAATTATTTTAATAAACACTTAAATGAAAGTTACAAAATTATTTTTAATAGATCATAAAATGCTTAGATTTTAGGGTTTAGGGTTTTGGGTTTGCTGTTTAGCGTTTAGTGTCTAGGGTTTAGGTTTTAGGGTTTATAACACTTTAGTAAATGATTTTATTAAAAACTTAAGTGAGAGTTACAAAACTCTTATTAAAATGTTATAAAAATTTTATGGTTTAGGGTTTAGGGTTATAATACTTTATTAGATTCTTTTAATAAAAACTTAAAAAAGTTACAAAAATGTATTTTAAAGCATTATAAATTTCCAAGATGAATTGATGATCCACTTATTGAAATCCAATAGTTTGTACAACAATTAGTCGACCACAATAAGAAAATAACTACTCATGTAAATAAATTGCAAGATAAAGTGATAGTTCAAGGGAATGAAAAAACATCCACTATAATTCAAAAGGCTCAACAAGGATTTTCCAGTGAAAAGGAAGAGTTAAAGAAAACATTATATCACAGAGCCCAATGTTTTTAATATTTTCCTAATATATTTATCACCCACATCCGATCAAATGTAAAATCAATAATTTCGTATCTGAGAATTGTACTCCCGACAAGTAACTCAACCTCAAACAAAGTTTGCCCATGAGAATTAGGTTTTACAGGAGAAAAATATTAATCCCAACTACAACAAGAGTAGTGATAGTGTTATAGAGAAGGGAAGAGAATAAAAGTAGAATCTTCAAATGTTATTGATTATTTTCATGGAACTGTTAATAAAGTCCAACTATATTGATTATTTTCATGGAATTATTAATAAAGTGCAACTATTAGAACATCAAATACTAGTTGATCAAGAATTGTCACGACACATGTCACTAGTTGACAAAGCACAATATTTGAAATATTTAAAATCATTTGATGCCCATGAAAGTATATTTGCATGTAAAAGGTCTATATTTGATCAAGATATTCAAGTTCTTGCACAAAATTCTTATCAAACAACATTCCCTATGACTTCAACACCATCACCTGCAATAGCACAATTGTCTCGATCATCTTCCCCACAACATAAATTCAATTTCTTTGAGCCAAGCTTTTAGGATTTGGTCTCTCTTCTGAACAACAACATCACACTCAGGAATTTGAAATTGAATGTTCTAATTAGTTAGCCAAGGAAGGGAAAAGAAGAGGAATTCACACTTTAAATCTTGTAGATGTAATTCAAGAAATTCTAGTTGGCCATGAAACTAGATCTTATAATTAGCCAAGAACCCTTCTGGATGAATTTTATATCATTACTAGGATTTACATTTTTTAATTTATCGTGCATCATATTTGGTACAAATTTTATAAGACTCGAAATCTTCCTGTATTTTGTCACAAAGAATGAATTAATAATAGGGGTGATGTTGGAGGGGATGGTCGGCTTAGTTCACCATCCAAAACAATTCTACAATTGATATTATAAGGTTGATCAACACTCTAGTCAAGTCAAGATTCTAAGTTAGATAGGCTAAATTTGTTCTGACTTAAATTATTCTGATTATCTCTACATAATATATATATATATATATGGAAATGTATGCATCATTGTATCTTTTTTTATTGTCTTCTCAAGAGAATATAATATAAAGTAACACTTTGTTGTTTCTCTGCTAAATCATTTCACTTCTTCTATTCCTATGTTCTTTATCTTCATGTGATTTATTGTTTTCCTTTTTACTAGTAACCAATGGTCATTGTCTACTACACTACAACAAATATATATCACTTTTTTTGGAATGTTTTACTAATATATAAAATATTGTAAAATATTGGTGCATACTTCAATGAGTTGTAAAATGTTGTAAAATATTAGTGATCATTCACCTAATTATAAAATCTTGTGAATTATTAGTGAATCCCTCATTTAATCTTTACATCAAGTTACTTTTCCTTATTATGCATTGATTCTCTAATAGAAAAATAATTATCCAATTACTTCACTTCAAATAAACCAACATCGTTAGGATTTGGTGGTTCATCACCATCTATAAGTTCTTTCAACTCCTTGATTTGTAATTGTTATAATAACTATTCTCTTTTCTTCTTCAATCAAAACTCTAATAATTGTTGATCAATACACAATTTTTTGAAATTACACAAAATGCGCAATGAGATTGACCAAAAGATAAACTATGTAATGAAATTTAATATCTTATATGATAAAAAAATTAATTTACACAAACTCATTACCAAGCCATAATTTTCTAGTTCAAAAATATATCCCACAGAGAAAAATATTCATTAATTAGCATAACATGTTACAAAATAAGTATCATCAAAGGATTTCAACTTCAAAAATGATAATGCGCTAAGTAGTCTCTCCTCCTCAACTAATTATATGTGTTTCTCCTTTAGTATTTCCCTCAAAATTTTAATTTCATTAAAGGAATGTTGTTCCCATGAAAATAGATCCCCTACAATGAACACATAGGAAGCTAGATCATAGGTAATCATTCCATACAAATAGAAAAATATAACATATTTCCCTTTCCTAATAAATATTTCGAAACAAAATACAAGATAAATTGTGGATTCTCTAAAAAGCGAAGAAGCTCAGGTCATGCCAAAAAGTGAACAGGATTTTTTTTCCTTAAACCATTAGATATATAAAAAATTAATAATAATTACACAAAACAATTGGAATACACTAAGAATAAAAAAATCCACATATGATTCATAATATCCTATGTTTCTCATGTGAAGAGAAGAAAACAATAACATAAGGCTTCTTATTCAGGAAACAACGTTAACTTTACCGAACACTTCTGAAATCAATGATAATTCTAAGATGACACCTGTCATTCCCAAACAAATGGTTCATTGAACAACAAGAGTAGAGCTATAAGTGTTTAAGGGACTAACAAATGTTTTAGTCAAAATAAACATAAATTCTTGATCTCCATAAATGCTTAAAATTCTTGTCCAATATATCTGATCTGAATGTAAAAGAAATTTGATGTACTTGAATCACTATATTTGTGAATAGAGGAAATATTCCTAAATGAATTACTTATCATTTAATACTAGGATATTACGTATATGAAGAGATATGTTGTAGATTCATGAGACTATATCTTTCATTTGTAATAGTGGAGAAGAGAGTGATAGTTTAATATTTGAATTTAAGACACGAATCTTAAATTGACTTGCATATCTCCACCTCCAGCTCCACCATATAATCATCCACCTCCACCTCCTCCTCCTCCTTCTCCTCCTCATCTTCCAGCACCTCCTCCAACTTCACCTCCACCACCACCTCCTCAACCACCACATCCTCCTCCTCATCTTCCTCCACCACCACCACCTCCTCCTCCTCCTTCACTACCTCCTCTTGCCCTACCTCCACATCCACCTCCTCCACCACCCCACCTCCAACACTAACACCTCCATCACCTCCGCCTATACCTCCTCCTCCATCTCGTCTCCCACCACCTCCTACACCACCTTTTCATCCACCTCCTCCTCCTGCTCCTCCTCCACCTACTCATCCACCACACCTCCACCTCTTACTCCTCCTCCTCCTCCAACTTTGGTTCACCTCTCCCTCCTCCTCGTCCTCCTCCTCTACCTCCTTATTCACCACCACCTACAACTCCACCTCCACCTCCTCCACACCCTCCTCCTCTTCGTCCTTCTCCTCCTACACCTCCACCTCCTCCACCAAATCCTCCTCCTCCTCCTCGTCTTCCTCCTCCTCCTCCTCCTCCACCTAAACCTCGATGTAAACCTTCACCTCCTCCTCCACCTCAACCTCCACCTTCGCTCTTCCTCCACCTCCACTTCCACCTCTGCCTCATCCTCATCCTCCTCTACCACACCCTTCTCATCATCCTCCTCCTCCTCCTCCACATCCACCTGTACTTGAACCACCTCCTACCCCACATGCACCTATACCTCCACCACCTCCTACTCTGCCACCACCTCCAACTCCAACACCTCCACCTCCACCCCCACATTGACCTCAACCTCCTCCTCCTCCTTCTCCACCTCCACCACCTCTTCCTCCTGCACTTCCTACTCGTCATCCTCCTCCATCTCCACATCTACCTCCTCCTCCACCACCACCCCCTCCTCCTCCCTCCCCTCCTAATCTACAACTTTAACCTTTGCCTCCTCCTGCTCCTTATCCTCAACCTCCACCTCCTCCTACACCACCACCACCTTCGCCTTCTCATCCACCACCTCAACCTCCACCAACAACACCACCTCCTCCTCTTCCTTCTCCTCCTCCTCCTCTTTCTTTGCTGCCATCACCTCATCCAACTCCTCCTCCTACTCCACCTCCATCACCACCTACACCTCCTCCTCAACCACCTTCACCCCTTCCTCCTCCTCCTCCACCTTTGCCACCACCATCACCACCACATGCTCCTCTTCATCCACCATAACCAACACCACCACTGACAATGCCTTTGCCTCCTCCTCCTTCTCCTCCTCCTCATCCACATCCTTGGCCTCCATAGCCTCCTCTGCCATTTTCGCCACCATCGTTCGCGTTGCCCCATCCCATCCACCTCCTCCTCCACCATCTACTCCACCTCTTGCCTTGCCCCCTCCGGTGCCCCCTCCCTCGTTGCCACCTCCGCCTCCACTTGCTCCTCTTCGTGGCCTCCTTTGCCTCAACCACCTCCTCTACCATTGTCACCACCCCCCTTTGCATTGCCCCATCCTGTCCACCTCCTCCTCCACTGCCTCCTTCTCCTCTTGCCCCGCCCCCTCCGCTGCCTCCTCCCTCGTTGCCACCTCTGCCTCCACTTGCTCCTCCTCGTGGCCACCGCCTCCTCCTACTCGTGCTCCTCCACCTCTGCTTCCATATCCTCCTCCTCCTCCTTGGTGTAGCCTCCTCCTCCTCGTGCTCCTCCCCCTCTACTTCCATATCCTCCTCCTCCCCTACCTCCTTTTCCCATGCTTATGCCTCTGCCTATATTGCCTCCTCCACCTCCTCCTCCACCTCTGCCTTCACCTCCAGCTCATCCTCCTCCTTCGCCTCCTCCTAATCCTCTCCTCTGCCTCCTCCACCTTCACCTCTCCCTCTTCCTCCTCGTCTCCTATGCCTCCTATACCTTCACCTCTGCCTCCTCCACCTTTGTCTCTGTCGCCGCCTCCTCCTCTTCTTCTTCCTCATGAGAAAGCCTAAACAAAATAAAATTGCATATCATTTCATTTCCTTTATTTATAATACTTATTGAGAAAATTGAGATATCAATATATACATGATAATATAACAAATAATATTTATAAAAAAATGCAATATAAATAAGTAATTATGAGCCCAACAATTTAATTAGTAAAATTTAATTCAGTTTTCTAGTTTAAGTCAAATACTATTTTTGCAATTTCACTAACAAAGTGAAGATAAAGGTGATTAAAATTATGTGTGGCTGCCTATGACTTCCAATATCAAATTTGTAAGGTTGGTGAACAACAAAAGTGAACACAGAGTAATCTAAGTGTAGTGTAGTTTAAGAAGACAACATTTTCCTGTTTGATTTGAAGAAATAAAATAAAAATAGGGTGCAGTGTAGTATAAGAGGACAACATTTTCCGGTTTTATTTCGAAAAAATAGCTTTCACTATTTTCCACATATTCATATTTCTACATGTCTACATTTAAAAGTGTTAAGAATAGTTTTTATATTTAAAAATACAATTTAGAATGTTGAATTTATTTTTGTATTAGAAATTTCAAAAATATATAATGTCATTGACAAATTCCAATTCCAATAAAAAAAAATTGAATCTATGCTAAATCTATTTTCATATTAGAATATACATAAAAAAAATGAGACATGAAAGTTTATCACCCACAAAAGTAACATTTCCAATCCTATCATTTAACAAACCATGAAAGAGCAGGAATTTCTATGTTTTTTGCATCATAATTTTGGGGCTAAGTGTATCAATGATTGATATCTTGGTAACCATAAGACCAAAGTTTCAGTGAAGAGGATTGGGTCGATATAGTAATTGAGGATGAATCTTGATGACGAAGTGTTTAGAATTTTCAATCTGTGAACAAATGTATAATGGAACACGAAAAGTATCTATATGTGAAAAGTATCAATAAGTACTTTCCATAGTTGCAGAAAAATAACTATAAACCAGTGTTCAACATTTCAAATGTGCAAACAAAATTATCCAAAAACGATATTCATAACTGCAGAATTTTTTTATAAACAACATATCCATAAACGATATTCATAGCCGTAGAAAAAAATTATAAACAACGTATCCATAAACGATATCCATAGCTTTACAAAAAAATTATAAACAACACGTTACATTGTGCAAAGAAAATTGTCATAAACGCTATCCATAGTTGTAAAATGTTTCTATAAACCATAATTTAAAGCAAGGCTCGAAGAAGAGGTGTGGCTTCAAATATGCAAACAAAATAAATGATATCCATAGTTGCAGGAAAAAATTATAAATAAAGATAGAAGAAGAATAGGCATGGAATGTTAATCTAATTTGAATCAAAGAAGAAGAGGCATGGAATGTTAAGCTAATTTGAATTGACAGAAAGGGCTACTTGCCTCAAGCCTGATTGGATATAGAGAGCTTGATTAGATGTAGAGTTATAAAGTGACAAGGGCGTTAAGCGTGGATCTAACACATGATCTTCATATATTATGTCTGACTCTCTCGACAAAGATACAATCGAACACATGATCTTCAGAGGCATGGCTTCAAACATGAAAACAAAATAAACAATATCCATACTTGCAGAAAAATATTATGAACAAAGATCGAAGAAGAAGAGACATAGAATGTTAAGATAATTTGAATTGACATAAATGGCTACTTGCCTCAAACTTAACTGGAAGTAGAGTTATGAACTGACATTGGCGTTGACCTTGGATCAAACACATGATCTTCATATATTCAGTATGACTCTATCTCAACAGAGATACATATCGAACACACCACCTTCAAACATATTTTGTCTTATGCTCGCCCCACAAAAGATACAGATCGAACACACGATCTTTATATATTTTTGTCTGATGCTCTCCCAACAAACCAAAGATACAGATCGAACACACGATCTTTATATATTTTTGTCTGATGCTCTCCCAACAAAGATATAGAGTCTTTATATATTTTTGTCTGATCTCTCCAACAAACCAAAGATACAGATCGAACACACGATCTTTATATATTTTTGTCTGATGCTCTCCCAACAAAGATATAAAGCCAACAAAATTGGCGTTAAGGGAACGGCTCAAATTTAAGAAATTGGGTGAGATCACCATTGTGAGAAAACGGCTATGAAGGGAACGGCTCGAATTCAACAAGACAACACATAAAAGCAAAACATTATTTAAATTTAAAAATTACAGTTAGATAAAGAAAAAATAACCTAAATTTAAAGACAGTATAAATTTGCGATGGTGAAAAAAATGCTATGAAGGGAACTGCCGGAATTCAAGAAGACAGCGCACGAAAGCAAAAAGTTACCTAAATTTTGAAAAAAAGTTACCTAAATTTTGAAAGTACAGCCCAAAAAAACAAAAAAATAATTTAAATTTAAAAATAGAATATAAATTACATTTCGTAAAAAAAAACGCCAGCTAAATTAAAAAAATACAAACCAAAATAATTTACCTTTAAAATTTAAATAAAGCAAAGTAAAAAATTAAAGGTTAAACTTAAAATTAAAAACAGAATATAAATTACATTCATTAAAAAAAACCATCCGTTAAATTAAAAAATACAAACGAAAATAATTTACCTTTAAATTTTAAGGAAATCAAAGTAAAAAAATTTAAGGTTAAATTTAGAAAATTGCTTTTGAGGTAATAGATTGGCAATTTCGCTATATCCCTCAACCCGTGTTTGGCTTGGTTGATATCAAACTCAATAAGAATTATCTCTCGTTGGAAGGAACAAGAATTATTTGTCTCTTTTCGTTATGGGTAGGAACACAAAACAACAAGAAGAAAAAAAGATGTGATCATCTCAGAACTAGAACCTCAAGGAAAGGTATGTTTGGCTAGTGATGCAAAGCTATACGATATGAAAACCAATTTCAAAGTTATAAAGAGCAAATAGTTGATGGAAAAGTGAAAATTTAAAAGTTAAATTTCAAAATAATATTTATTTTCTTTTAAAGTAAAAAATGGATAGTTTCAAAGTTAGAAACTCTGCCTATTTAATTGTTTTTGCAGTGAAAAACAGAAAATTTTAAAGTTAAAAAAAGTAATGGGGAAATTTAAAAACTCAATGTTTAACTGGCTTTCTTCACAGTGAAGAGAATATGTACAAAGTTAATGTTTAAATCTGAAATATCAATCTTTATCTAAGTGACTCACACTATCAGTTTGAATTGAAAATTACCAAAATGGGGTGAAGGTCATTATACATTGTTTTGTTTGCTAAATAATAAAATTGTCAAAATAAATTTTCACGATAAGTTGTTAAATAATAAAAAAAATATTCAAATTCATATGGCTTAACAAAATTTTTCACTAATAAAATAACATTTTAAACTAATAAATAAAATCATATAGATTAATAATCCTCTTCTTTAGTAATTAAAAATTAATTAATTTATAATTTTTTCTAAATAATTTTAGGTTGGAAAATTTAAATGATAAATATATAAATAAAATATTTATCTCAAAGTTTAAGATATCCTAATTTTTTTCAATATTTCTAAGAGCCTTGCAAAACTCTAGGAGTATAAAAAACTTAGCTATTAAATCACTGAGGGTGTTTTTAAATACAAACCATTACTTATTGGAATAAAACAATGAGTGAAATCATAAGTAAACACACATTGGGTTTCCCAATAATATTTTGATCTGTAAAAATATATATTAATATATGCACGTATAAATTCACTAATTCTAATGAATTGATTATTAGATATTTCTACATATTGCACTATATATTAACCCAGACAAAATTGTTTCCCTTATTTATACAACATGTGCCCCTTAACCAAAAACCGTTATGAATGTCAACCATACTCTTAGATAATTAAAAGCCCTTCCATAATGCAACCTCCAATAACTATTACCATTAAAAAACAATGACGTTGGTCACTTGGTAATTCTTAATGGACTAACTTTAAAATTAATTGAACCATATTGTACTATTATCTTTAAAACACAATGAATTATAGAAACTATGACCCCTACTACACTTCATGATCATGACATTGTAATTCTTAAAATTTTACAATACACATCAATTTTAATATCTAACACAAACTCTACCATTAAAGCTATATCTTTTATGCACTTAAAGTGTCATAACATAGTGATCAATTTGAATGAAGTGTAACTCCAAATTAAATCCCATAAGAAAGTAATATAATAGATATTGTGTATAGTTGAGATGATATTTTGATTATCGATATTGACCCAAAAATAACTTTTCTTGAGCCAACATATGGTAATGATTTTGATTATGATATTGACCCAAAAAGCACTTTTTGTGAGCCAACATATGGTAATGATCTTGATGAGTACTCGCATTTCACCCATTACATCATACAATGATGGTGTATATTTTGTAGATGCTTTAAGGTCTTAATGTTGGTGTCTGAAGTTCATATTAACTATTATTAATTCCATCAATTAATATTAATCAAGTATATATAGGTTTTTTTCTATAAATAGTTATATGTATTTCAAAATTATAAAATTCCTAAATTTCTAAATTGTGTATTTCTATATGGGGTTTTTCCTATTTCCACTGTTAAATGCAATATGAATAATTAATATTCTTTATTGGATTCTTATTTATTCATGTTTGTATTATTGTGTTAAATATATGTATTATTAAAATATGTTTTTGATACTTCATTTTTTTTTATTTCTAAATCTTTCCTAATGAGAGGGAGTCATTTTGCATGAATAGGGAGAGTCTCTTACATATCACTATTCTACAATAAATTGGTCAAATGCTCGTGACAACAAAAATATACAACTAGGTAAAACACGTTGGTGACATGTTGAATATGAATCGATATGAATATGAAAATTCTAATAAGTCCATTTGGTTCCCCTCTTTACTAATTTTCGTAGACATGAAACGAACTTCACCAGTTAGTCCTCCAAAAATCTTTAAAAATCTTCCAAAATATGGAGAGTACCTCAACAGATATAAAAAACGAATCCTCCCTCATCGCATGTTCAATTGTCCATACAAATAATTGAATTTTTGTATGTCAAATCTTTAGATGTAGACCCGTAAGAGATTCTATATCACCCTACAATTGACGAAATATATATAGGATCAGTTAACAATCTAATATAATATTCCCAATTCCACCATAAGCTCAATAAGAACAAGGGGATATACTTTCACTCCATCGAGATGATGAACAAGAAGAAGAAAGGGAAGCATAATTATACACAACCATTTAAATTTGACCTCTTAGAACTTGTGACATAATCTAATAATAATATTGCAAGCAAAGACTCATGGAGTTGGACACCAACAGGGACGTAAAAATATACAATAAATGGAAATGGAATATTTCTAGGTATTCAACTAGAAGACATACAACAACAATAGAATCTACACTCAATTGCATGAAAAGTTTTTGAGGATATCGTATAAAGAGTAGAAAAGAAAAGAAGCATAGAAAATTAGAACAATTTCTAGAATAATGTATTGGGTTTGATGTCTTGTAGTTTCTTGGACATGGATAATATGTATTCATTGAAACAAACTATAGAAAGTGATGGTAGTTCAGAAAACACAACAACATAAAAAATCAATTCTACACAAGCTCAACATAAAAAGGCACTCATCATAGGCATACGACCAAGGATAGTTAACTAAACCAAACAGGAAAAAAAATTGAACATAGACTTGACTTGTGATTTAACCCATGTTACTAAAATAATAAGTATAGAGGAAAATGATGTTCAATATAGAACGCGATCCAAGCAGACTGATAGTGATGAAGTTTCATCCAAGTATTCTAGGTTTGATGACATATTAAGTTGCCTAGTAACAACATTCAGTAGAGAGAACAAAATGAAATTGAGATTTGGTTGGAATGTTATAACTATGAAATAGAACAACATAATATAAACATTTTAATAAGAATTAATGATCCACCTTTTGCAATCCAAGAATTAGTACATAAGTCGGTCGACCACACGTTATATGTCTATAATTATGGTCATCACTATATTTATAATTTAATTATTATGTTGATAGAATATATCTAAACCCCATGGAATATGTTGGAATATTCATAGTAATATTCACATATTTCACAACTAAAATTTTCCACTAAGGTTTTTTGTTGTTGTTGAAATATGCATGCAATTTTTTTTATAAATAACCACAATATAATTTGTAATAAAGTTATTATTTAGTTAATTTATGTTGTTTTTTTAATATATTAAATTTGATATGAATAATGGGTTACCCATTTTTATGGTTATCATGGATTGAATTGTATTTGTAGTTGGATCCATTTAATTTATATGGCTTTCCTAGTTTGTCTTAATATAATGTTAATATTTTCTTCTAACTTAAATTGGAAAAAAAATTCCAAAATAGATCTGCCTATAATAAATATATAGTTTAGCTAACTTTTATGAATTTTTTAATCTAGTTAATGAAATATGTATAATGGGGTTAGCGTTTTGATTCTTATCATAAATTGATGGATATACCAATTTTCAATCAATTTAATTATATGGTCACAATAGCTACAATAAAACTAGTAAATCATTTTATAGTCAAAATATTCTATATATATAGTGTATTTGAAATTAATGTTGAAACCATTTTTTTAATTAAATTGAAAAGGAATAGATATCATAACTAAATTTTAAATAAATCTCAACATTCTATTAATGAATAATATTAACAATATTAATTATTGATTATTTAATCTCTAGCATCAACCTATTGATTATTGATAATTAAATTAAAATTCTAGAAATCCTATTATAAGGTATACACACTATCAACATAACATAATTAAGGAATCATAAATATGTTTTCACAAGTTTATTTATATGTATTTCAAATGTGTAAATTATGTATTCCCATTTTTCTTTAATCACTAATATTTATATTAATATACATAAATATATATATTTGTAATATGATTTGTTATTACATTTTTGTTTTGTTTTGTTTTTGTTTCAATTTTGTCTAATCAATTCTAAGTTAAATTTTGAGGCTTTGTATTGAAATATAAGTTGTTTTTGAGTTCAATTGCAACGATTTTCACTATATGTACAGTCTGTGAGATATTTTTCTATCAAATTTATGCAAATCTCAAATGCATTCACATTTATTTCTTTAGGAATGGAATTTAAAGGATACAAATAAAAATATATTGAAACCATTATACAAATATTAATGCTTTATTTAACCTCATTATTCATTAAAATCCCCCTTTGAATGAATGTGAGATATGCAAGACACCTTGCATGTGATTTGGAAGCGAATGGTAATACAATATAAAAATATATTTTTTAATATTATTGACAAACTAATAAATATATTTTAGAAAAAACATTAAAATAAATGGAAATATAATAAAATAGATATACATTGAATGAGAGAGGTAATACGTGGTATTTTTTGAATTTTTTTCATTTGAAATTTTGTGTTATTGTTTTCTCAGTTGACCTCTTTAAATTTCTTCAAAAAAATTGAACCATTATGTTTAATAGAAAATACATGAAAAATATCATATAAATTAGAAAATTTCAAACCCATATTCCATTGGAAGGAATATTCCTTCATCAATCCAACATGATCCAATCCACCACCTCAAGACCATGTTTTCCTTAATTTCACTAGGGTACAAAAGGCTGTTGCAACACATTTTGCATAAGACAAATTCTTCCCTAATTTCACTAGGGTACAAAACGTTGTTGCAGAACATTTTGCATAAGGGGTATTGGAAATGTGCATTTTAAGACCTTGAAAGCACAATTGACTGCCTAAATTTTCAATTCAAATATATTTATAAATCTATTTTCTTAGGGCTTAAGAAACTTGATGAACCACTTAAAAATGTATCAATTGGGTCTAGTGCTCTTTTTTTTACCTAAACACCCCCTCTCTTGCCAACATATGAAACAAATTCTTATTCATCAGTGGTACATCATAGAATCCTTCCCCATTGATGGTCCATGATCATAATAGAGGTTTTCTTTTCTCTTCTTCTCACATAGTTTAACTGATAGAAAAAAATGGCCTTTTTCACATAAGTTTTTTTTAGCTAATTTGAATCAAAGAAAGATCACAATATTTCTTGAAATTGTATTGATGGATTCTAACGAAAAGGTCAATTCCTCCATAAGCAAGACGTACCTATTTTTTCAAATAATCTTTATATAATGTTTATTCTATTAGAAATAATATTATTTATATTTAGTGTTTTATTTTTAATGATGGTACCTCCGAAATATCCTATTCCTTTAATATTCCTTCTCTTTGTTAAGGGTGATTCATAATACAATAATATTCAATTATAAATTAGATTCGCTAAATACAAAATGGTATATTCTATATTTATATTAACTAATTTATTTTATTATTATAATCTTATTGATAATTAATATTAAAAAAATATTATTGATTTATTATTGTTGTAAAATATTTTTAGTGTTGATGCAAAGACTTAATCCTAGTTGAAAAATACCATGAATATACAATATTTTTTATTATTATTAATTAGCGTAGCTAATTATTATAAAATTTCAAGAATAAGTTGATATGTATAGAGAATATCATGCATAAAAATATTATGCACAATATTTTATATTTTGTTAGCGTACCATGTAATAATAGACTTTCTCTAATAATTTGAATTAGGATTTGTTATGCAAGATAATGATAATTGCAAGGATTGTTTCAATATAAATTGATGATAAGTAATCACTTCTAGGTAAGAGAAATAAATAAGTGCTTCACGCCTCCATAGTAATTCTTTAGAACGAGAAATTATGGAGATTAGTTGGTCCATATTAAGCATTATAATTATTGAAACAAGAATATAATTTGAAGTACAAAAAAATTATGTTCGCTTCAATTTTCTTGGATTTTGTAAGCTTGTGATACATTTTCAGTTATAGTGGAGTAGTTACCTTTGTTTTATCCTACATAATCTCACATAAAAATATACTAACAGTCATGTGAGTTGTTCCATTACATATTCTTTTCAAAGTTTAACTAATTGGTACCAACTAAACTGTTTAACTTGATAAATTTGGTTCTCATATTCAACTTAAAGATAGGGAACAAAGTATCTCCATTGACAACATATACCAAAATATAAAGATGTCAAAAAGAAAAATTTAAATACTCTCTCTGAAGTCTACTATGCGTATTCAAGAAAGTCATAATATTATTGAGAACAAATGGTTGTATGCACAACTAGTTTATATGGTTATAAGTCAAGTATATTTGGTTTAATTTATTGTTCCTCCACATTAAAGGTATGTTCTAAATTATTTATTATAACAAGGTTACTATATGTCAATTTCAAGTTGCAATTTAGGTAGAAATGTGTTTTCTATTTTATGTTTTACTTTGAAATTTCTAATTTTTAAATTTAAAAACAAATAAATGTTATTTTAAAATTTAGTTTTTAATTTTTTTGCTTTGCCATTAACCATTCAGTATTTCTAACTTCAAAATTGTCAATCTTTTACCTCAAAAGAAATTAACTGTTGTTTTTAAATTTAACTTTTAACTTTGCGTATTTTAAAATTTCAAGTGTTAATCATTTTGGTTTATATTTTTTATTTCCCGTTCCTTCTCTTGTTGTTTGTGGAAGTTTAACGAATCTAATTAATATTTGGCATTCTAAATTTAAGTAACATTTTGCTTTTTGGATAACTTTTTGCTTTTTTTGAGTGTTGTGCTTAGTATTTCTTGAATTCAACCATAACATTTAGTTAAGAGCTCGTACATGAATTCAAGCCATTTCCAAGGGGATTTAACAATCCCAATCTCTTCCACCCTATTATTTAGTTAAGAGCTGACGGAGAAATTTGAATCCGAGTAGTTTATTCATAGTTGTTTCCTCATTGTTCACGGTAGATTTCAAAGTAGTAATCTGTCCCAATTGTTTCAAGATGTGCCCAATTGTTTCAAGACGTATTATATGAGTATATTTAACCATAAGTGAGATTGAATATATGAAGGTCGTGTGTTCGATCCACAATTTTGTTGCCTTTGTATCTGTATCGGAGGGCAGTGTGTTCGATCCACAATGTTCTTGTCTCTGTATCTTTGTTGGAAGAGGGTTGTGTGTTCGATTCACAATGTTGTTGTCTCTCTATCTTTGTTGGGAGAGGGTCATGTGTTCGATCCATAATGTTGGGAGAGCGTATTGAATATATGAATGTAGTGTGTTCCATCCACGTTCCTCTATATCTTTGTTGGGACAATGTCTGACCAAATATATGAAGGTCCTGTGCTCGATCCACGCCCCTCTCTCTCTCTCTGTATCCTTGTTGGGTGCTCTGTTCGATCCACGTTCCTCTGTATCTTTGTTGGGAGAGCAGTTTTGTTGGGAGAGCAGCTCTATATCTTTGTTGGGAGAGCATTAGACTGGATATATGAAGGTCCTGTGTTCGATCCATGCTCAATGCAACTAGCAACTCATAACTCTACTTCAAATCACGTTGGAGGTAAGGAGGCCATTTTTGTCAATTCAAATTATCTTAACATTCTTTACACATTCAAATTATCTTAGAATTCTTGATGCATGCCTCCTCTTCTTCGATCTTTGTTTTAATGTCTTCGTTATAAAAAATTTAGGCTAACTATGGATATCGTTGATGGATAGTTTTGTTTGAACATTTGAAGCCATGCTTTCTTCTGCAACTATGGATAGGGTTTAGCGATAATTTTGTTGGGAAAATACTTGTTCTAACGTGTTGTTTATAAAAAAAAATCTGCAACTACGGATATCGTTTAGGGATAATTTTGTTTGCAAATTTAAAACCATGCCTCTTTTTGAGCATTGTTTTAATGTAGGGTTCATATTTTTTCTGCAACTATGCATATTGTTTATGTATAATTTTTTTTGCACATTTGAAATCATGGCTTTTCTTAGAGCCTTGTTTTAAAGTAGGGTTTGTAGTTTTTTCCTGCAACTATGGATATCATTTATGAATAATTCTGTTTGTACATTTGAAACTATGCATCTTCTTTGAGCCTTGTTTTAAAGTAGGGTGTATAATTTTTTCATGTAACTATGCATAGCATCATTTATGGATAATTTTGTTTGTACATTTGAAATGTTGAGCACTTGTTTATAATTCTTTTTCTGTAACTATGAGAAATACTTATTAATACTGGTCGTGTTATATTATACTTTTGTTCACATGTTGCAAACTCTGAGCACTTTGTCATCAATATTAGTTCTCAATTACTATATCAGCCCAATCGTCTCGACTGAATTTTTGTATTATGGTTACCAAGACATCAATAATATATACATCTAGCCACATAATTATGATCCAAAAACTGAGATTACAACCTTTACTTCATAGAAATTCATACAAACATTCATCTCTTTGGCCTCTTGTCAAAGGACGAATTGGAAAAGTTTTTTAGGGTGATACACTTTGATGTGTCATTTTTTTAACTGTATTTTAATATGAAAATAGATTCAACTTTTTTTTTATCGGAATTGGAATTTGGCACTAAAATTATATATTTTCGAAAGTTTTAATACACAAATAAATTTAATGTTCTAAATTATATTTTTAAATATTAAAATGTATCTTAAATTTTTTTAAATATAAATATGTAGAAATAATGTAGGAATTGGAAGTTGGTACTCATATCATATATTTTTGAAATTTTTAATACACATAAATTTAAAATAGTTAGAATTATTTTTTATTGTTTTCTAAATATAACATGAAAATGTTGTGTGCTGTGTTAATTTTTGATGTTCATAGCTCTTTCAATTTTGATATTGAAAATCATAACTTTTGTTTTGTTATAATAGGTGAAATAGAACAAAGGTATTGAAATACATATTAGTGAACCAATACGTTAGAGATACACCAATACATTAGACATACATCTTAGTGGCCAAAGTATTGAAGGCAGACTAACAGTTCTTTCTATAATCTTTTATTTTAGTCACCTTAACCTCATTTGGTCCAATGACCCGAAAGATATTTGTATTTCCATTTGAGACCACACATGTGAGATTATAATATCATTATTGTTGGTGTTCTATCATACTTACTGGTGGGCTCCAGTATTGCAGCAATAATGTTGCAACTCCTGGAACTCCCTTCTTTACTTTATATCAACCCGGTAGTTCGTAACAAACTTGGAAGCGACGGTGCTGTATGCACAAGTACTAACTCTTGCCGCAGTTTTCACTTCGTCAGCTCGCAGAAGTCCGCTAGGGGCTTAAGACAACTTCTATGAGCTCTAAGAAGAAGCGTTTTAACTAATGGATGAAAGCTAACTCAAAGGATGCTAATCTACTTGCAGGAAGAAACTGAAAAGTTGGAAGAAAACACGAACCCTGGCAAACACTAATTTTACCAGCTAGCCCTACTGATGCGAAAAAGAGGATGTAAGCTACTGAAAGAGATTCCATTACTTCTAGGAAGGTAAAATGCATGTGTCTAAGCTACTTCTTTTTGAAGAAAACCTCTTTTTGTATTTTTAAATAATTTGTCAAAATTATCATGCATGTGCTTTCACTGTTTTTGATTGTGCAGAGGTGGATCAGTGAGAGGAAATGCTTGCAAGGGGCCGGGAAGGTTCAAAGAGGGCCTAAGGGGTCCCTAGAACCCTTCCAAAGAGTTCCACAAAGTTTGGCTATCAAGAAACCACTCTCGAGAGCTTCTACAGGAAGTCTGCAGGGGTTCTACAGGATGTTTTGGAATTTCTACAGGATGTCTGTAATTTTCTACAGGATGTTCAGAAATGGGATTTTGGATGATGGATGGAGAAGGAAAGATGAAGGGATGGGTATAGAGGTGAGATAGGGGTGTAGGGAAGTTTAGGACTTGGCTGATGGAATTGAGAAGTGGTGAGGATGGTTGGATTTGTTCAAGGAGAGGTAGAATGATGTTGCACAAAAAGGATGAAAATCAGGGCAATGTGAACGAATGTGACAGATGGGAGGCCAAGGTTCTATGTAGAGGGTGAAGCAGGTGGAGTTGATGGAGTATGGGAAAATAAATATGGATAACAGGTGCTCTGCAAGTTGTTTTTTGAACTAGACAACCAAACACTTGGAAAATCAAAGACCTAGTTATGTTAGTCTATTCTGACCTAGATAACAATAGAGAAATGGAACAGAAGTTTAATAATGGAATCAGATGAAATAACTATGCAACTAAGCAATCATAACCCTAAGCGTTGAATCAAAACTGATATCAAGTTCGGCAACTAAGAATCCAACACTACTATTTGCATGGTGAAGCAAAGACAGTGTTTTTGTTGGTAGCAATGTCACCTTTGTCCCAGCTCACGATCTCGCGGAGGGAGAGGTGAGATCAGAGGTGCTTGATGGCCTTTTTATAGAGATCTCCCTTGTTACTAATATATCAACTAAATATGAACACAAAAATCCTATATAATCATCAACCATGACCTATATAACTAGCAAGATGTTGATCTACTTAACAAGAATTAATTTGCAAAGACATAAAAACAAATTTAGTCACACTAATTAACTCAAGATTCACTAATAAATAACTCATCCATGTCAGTTCAGAGGAATACTGAGTTGTATGAGAGTTCAAGGATAGTGTAATATCCATTGTGTAATTTTCCTAGTTGTACACATGGTGCATGCAATCCGTTGAGGGCCTATGGTTGGATTGCACAGTGATAAGAGGAGAATTTCCCAATTAAATATGGGCTAATTCTCTCAGGAATTTCACAAGTATGTAGGGGCTTGGTAGACAAAAGAATCTGCTAGGTGTTTGCTTGAGATTACTTGTGAAGGAGAGAGATAGATTGTACTGCTGCAGTAATTGTTCAGGTTGAGAAAGAATTGTATTTTCTTTTTAAATATTCTGGTTAATTCAATATAGGTATTCAGGTTTTAGAGTAGTTTCTTTACCAAGGAAAATATGTGTTATGTGTGATTGAAATTCTTCCTTTTCTGCTTATTGTTTTCATCGATCAATTTTCGTTTCCACAGAAGACTAGAGTAGATTCTTGTCTTGTTTTTTAGCATATCACATAAGCTATTGAATCTACAAGCAAAAATCTACATGGAATTAGAGCTATATTTGTATAAACCTACAATTTGTCAAGCTAAAACAAGAGGAGAATATTTTTCTCCTACTCATTGCCTACATAGGTGGATAGATGGAAATATACGACCAAAACAATACGAGAAATTTGGTTCTCCTAGTGGTTACCTACATGTGTTGTGGCTAGATGAAAACATATCTCTGTAAATTTTTAGTGTATTTATCATATATTTTATATTTATAGGCTAGATATAGTTCAAGTTTTATGAATTTCATCTTATTAGTGTTGATTAATTTAATATTTATACTATGTATTATGGATTGATTACTATTATAGATTAACATGTATATATCTATCATAATTAAATCAACGATATTCATTTGGTTGATGTTGTTTAAGGTCATCTTCAGAAATTAAATTGGTAGGAAGATCAAGGCATTGGAGACTAATAAACATAGTGAGTTTTTGCTTATGTAGATTCTGAAATGTTGTATAAGGACAACTATGCATAAAATCATAAGACAACTCTATATGCCACTTACAACACATGAATACGACTTTGATGGGGAGTTTTAGAGTATGCTTAGAGGATCCAGGCTAGAGTAGAAATTCTAGAGAAAAGCCAATTCTATTGTATGTTACCTAAGTAGTTTTTTTACACTAATTATTTAGAAAAGGACCCCTATTAGGATCTTAATTAAAACAAAGTCGTATTATTAATTAAGAAAAATCCATTGATTTAGCATATTCACATTTTAGTTGCAAGGTTTATGGTCATGTGCCTAAGGATGAATTTTTCAAGTTGGATAATAAGGTAGTGAAATGTATCTTCATAAATTATGATGTTGGTGTAAAAGCATACAAGCTTTATGATCATGTAGATGAGAATTTTAAGTATAATAATATTGTTTTAAGAAAACTAAAGTCTTCACTAGAAGAGGGTGAGAAGAAGCTAGTTGTTTATTTAGTTCTTTAGCAACCACACCAAGGATTAGAAAATTTGAAAGAGATAATGAACCAAAGTTTTATGATTATAGTGATGAGGAGGTATAAAGAATTTTAGAATAGGAAACTGGAACTCCACCTTAGCCTTGGAGAAGGTGAACTTAGTAAAAGAGGTACTATATATATGCCATTATAGTTTATCCAATTTCAATTGTATATTTCATTTGTTTACTTACAAAAATGAGCCTATAGCTATAAAAGAATATAAAAATCGAAGGAGTGCTAGAATTGGGCTTGTATAAGAATATGGCTTCATTTTTTACTAAAAATGATATGATGAACACATGGATCCAAATGGAAATGGGTGTATAGGGATATGGATTCATCTTTTACTAAAAATGATATCAAATTATGGTTTCTTAATGGATGAACACATGGATCCAAATGGATGAACACATGGATCCAAATGGAAATGGGTGTATAAGGATATGACTTCATTTTTTACTAAAAATGATATCAAAGTATGGTTTCTTAATGGATGAACACATGGATCTAAATGGAAATGTGTGTAAAAGGAAAAGATAAATTCCATTTTTTTTAAAAGTACAAGGTGGTATTAGTTGTGAAAGAATGTTTTGAAATTGTCAAAACAGATTCATATTTGAGTTGAATGCACATGGGCGTTAAGGAAAAGATAAATTCAATAGCATCTTTGAAAAGTAATATTGGTTTTGAAACAATATTTTTAAGTTGTCAAAACACACTTGAGTGGCTACTAAAATAACATCTATCAAGTTCTTAGATATCAAGTTCATGGATATTATATGTATGAAAAAAAATTGATATTATATGTAGGAACAACTTTTAATTTAGAAATAAGATAAGGTAATGTGAAGACATGATTTCGTTTAAGTATGGTGACTTAGAGGAGGATATATATTTGACACAATTTTATATATATGTCTAAAAAGATAAGTAATTCTTACAACTCTATATGGTCTCAAATAGTCACCCAAAACATGCTATCATAAGCTAGATTATTTTGTCTAGAGTTTTAGGGTTTTAAGTGCATATTAGAGATAATATAATGGTCATTTTATTTTTGATAAGATAATGGTCATTTTCTTTTTATAATTTTTGGAAATGTGATAATGGTCATTTTATTTTAGCAATTTTTTCTTTTTTAATGTAGGGGACATTTTATGAGGACATTATATAGACTAAGATAGACTAACATAGACTAAGAATTGTCTCACCAATATTACTCATTAAAAATGGCCTCCTCAAGATGGCTTCTTCTTTTTATTAAGAATGGTACCAAAGTATGGTTTCCTAATGGATAAACACATGAATGAAAATGGGTTTTCAATGAAAAGATAAATTCAATAGCATTTTTGAAAAGTACAAGGTGACATGGGTTGTCAAAGAATATTTTGAATTCTTGCAATATATATAGCCTCAAACAATCACCCAAAACATGCTATAAAAAACTAGATTAGTTTGTCTGAAATTTAAGGGTTTTAAGTACATATTAGAGACAAGATAGTGGTCATATGCAACTCTATATGTTCTCAAATAGTCACTAAAAACATATTTAATCCTTCCAATTCTATATGGTCTCAAATAGTCACCCAAAACATGCTATCAAAGCCTTGATTAATTTTGTCTCAAGTTCAAAAATTTTAAGTGCATATTAGGGACAAGATAATGGTCATATGTAACTCTATATGGTCTCAAATAGTCACCCAAAACATGTTATCAAAATCTGGATTATGTTGTCTCAAATTTAAGGGTTTTAAGTGCATTAGAGACAAGATAGTGGTCATTTTCCTTTTAGAAATAAGATTGTGCTCTATTATTTTTTCTCAAGTTTAAGGGTTTTAAGTGCGTATTAGAGACAAGAAGGTGGTCATTTTCTTGTTATCAAATTTTTTTATTTCTTAAATTTTATGTAGGGGACATTTTGTGAGGACATCCAATAGACTATAATGGCCTCCTAAAGATGGCTTGTATATCTATGTTAAGAAACATAAATAATTCTTGCAACATAACATCTATCAAGTTCTTATTATGTGTAGGAACAACTTTTGATTTAGAAAAAGGATGGGGAAATGTGAGACATCATTGGAGTATGGTGACTTAAAGGAGGAGATATATTTGACACAATTTTATATCTATGTTGAAAAAGATAAGTAATTCCTATAAATCTATATGGTTTGAGATAGTCACCCAAAACATGTTATCATGTTTAGGGGTTTTAAAATCTAAATTGGAACACTATGCATATTAGAGATAAGATAGTGATCATTTTTTTATTTTTATGTAGGCCGGATTTTTGGAGGAAATCACATAGATTAAGAATGCCCTCCCGAAAATTACGAAAAGTGAAAATAAAAATATAAAAAGTGGGAGAACATGAGTTTCACGTATTTGACTCAAGCTATCTCATGACTCAAACAAACACAGAGGAAATCACATAGATCAAGAATGGCCTCCCCAAGATTACTAAAATATGAAAATTGAAATAAAGAGATAAAATTGGGAGAACATCAAACATTTTGTTTCATGTATTTGACTCCAGATGTCTCATGACTCAAACAAACACAATATGGTCAACATAAACATATGCAAAATCTGGGTATAACAAGAGTCCTCCATTAAAAAATAATTAATTCGAGTAGCTTTCACCCTCCATGGCTACCTACCATGATATATATATATAAAGTTATTATAATAGGAGGTTCTCCTGATTCTCTGTAACATGATTATAAATTTAATATGCAACTATGGTTAGTGAGTACTAAATTGAAACTGGATTTGTTTTTGAAATTATGAAAACTACCCTATTTTCACATTTAAATTAAGAGAAATATTGCATAGATTTGATGTTGTATGTTCATGCCCAGGTACCATGATTGATTCTTGAGCCTCATTCGATCACTGAGGTGTTCCAAGGTTTGGAATGAGTGTATAAAGCCCATGAAACCCAGACTGTACGTTGAGCCTCATTTGATCACTGATGTGTTCCAAGGTTTGGAATGAGTGTGTAAAGCCCATAAAACCCACACTATGGCTGGGGAGAAGAGAAAGAGAAAATTGAGAAAGAGAAAATCCATATTTCTAGCCAAAAAATCAGAGTCCTCTAAAAGGCCTTTGGTTGCAGATAGCGATGATTATACATAGACAAATGTACCAATGTTTTACAGATGCTGTCTGGATTCTTTAAAATAAACCTTTAAATGAGAAAGAATCTGCAGAAATACTTAAAACGCTATGTGATGACTCAAAACCCTAAGAACGTATAAATATGTTAGAAAGGATGATTGCACAGGAGCATATTTGTAAATTTGAATACAATGGGCGATTTTTTGGTTGGCAATGCGGTTATAAAGAAAAGAAATCAGTGGGAGCACGCAGGGTCCTTTCTTTCTTTAAACAGCTAAATCTTTACTAAATGTAAGTCTAGCTCCGAGCAGGGTCCTTTCTTTCTTTAGGGAGCTAAATCTTTAATAAATGTAAATCTAGCTCCCCATGCTATGGCTGCTACACATAATTTTAGCCTGTAATTCAGATGTAAGGTGGCATTAAAGGCCAAGGCCTTGGATCTTTAATTTTAGCCTGAAATTCAATTTCAAATGGATCTTTGGGGCGATGAGGTATTAGGAGTCACGCGCTTCTAGCGGTTTTGAGCTACGAATCTATCATTTTAGTTTGCCAGCTGGCTGGTAAAAATTCCTTCACGGTCGGACTCGCTGCCGGAAAGATCCCTCCAGGTTAGCAACTACATTCGTCGAGATAGCCACACAAGTGTGGCTCACAGTGCTAGCAGGCACAATCCACCCAACACATGCGCCAAATCCTAGATTTGCTAGAAACTAGAAATCATACACAGGAGATTTACAGTGCGGGTTAAGAATAAAAAGCCCCAAGTGGATATACAGGCAGGGTCTTGCGGCATTTTCTGAGTCTATTCATGAGAGTCGCCAGCAAGAAAACTATGCGATAGAAAGCACGATAATAATAATAAATTGCAAGACGATGGCAAGGGTTCGAAGCAACTATGGCTTGAGCAACCCAGTATTCGCGTGAATTACCATGGCCATTATATGCAACGCGTCGTAATTACCATCGCCATTATCAGCAACGCGAGATAATTCGCGTGAATTGCCATCGCCGTTATCCGCAACGGTTATGATAAGTGAGTTATTCGTATCATACGCAGAGTAACCTTAGCCGGATATGCCATTTGCCGGTGGCGCCAACCATTTCCGACACGTTATACGCGAGTTCATTCGGGGCAATGCCAGTAACCATTGCCATTTATGCGAGGTATTTCCGAGCGAGCAGGTACCATATGACTGATATGCGACTTATCTCTGCCGGATATGCGATTTGTCATTCCAGTTATCACCGGCGAGATAAGACGCGTATACGGGAAGTATAAGTAGCATATCCGGCAGAGATAGGTCGCGTTCCAGGCTCATAATTGGCATATCGGCATAACCAAACCGCATTGCCCAGAAATTACTAGCGTATCCGGCAAAGAATTCTCGGATATCCAGAAATACCTGTTGGAAATAGCTCGCGTTATGTAAAGGTCGCATATCGGCGGGGACATTTGGCATATCTGACCGCATATCCTGCTAGTAACTCTCATATCACTACCGCGTTGATAGTGAACAACTCACCTATCACTACCCCGTTGATATTGAATGACAGCGCGTTGATAAGCAATAATTCACGTATCAGTATCAATAACAAACGAATATGCGTTCCAACTTCCAAGTGAGATTAACAAACCCTATACGAAACATCCATAAGTGAAAATATATGGATATCGTGAAATTTCGCAGGAAATGTCGTTGTGGATATCTGCCACCATTCCTTTGATGTTTCGAAGGACAAATTTGCCTGACAGAAAATGGGAGCCGCTGCGTACGAATTATTTGCCTGACGGAAAATGGGCGAGCCACAGCTTACGGATTCAGTGGAATACAGATTTGATAAACATTCTGGACAGCCAAGAATTGCCATATGATGAATGCATGGATTGATGAGCCCGCTGTTTATTCTCCGTAGAAAGGTGACTTGGTTGTTAGGGGTCAGAATATCATCAGCCTTTTCACCTCAATTGATGCAATTGAATTAACAATGACAATAAACGGGAAAACTTGAAGTAAAGAGTCCAGAGCTGTAGTGAACAACTAACCCGTATAGAGGAAGTGAGCGCGGTTGCTTTTTCTGCAAAAATATTTTGAAATAGGCTCTTAAGTTTTCTCAGTGGATTAAAAAAAAAAATTGAAGTAGGCTCTTCAGTTTTTTTCGCTATCACAACCAGTATCGAACAACACAAGATCAGCTTCTGCCACTGTTTGATCATCTAGTACAATCCCCTTACTGCAAAATCCCAAGTTAGTAGATTTTCGAAATTCAATAAACCGTATTCTACAATACGCACCCTATTAATATAATAAATAGTAATAAAACATTTTGGTTGCAATAAAATTAAATAGTTTTTTTAATTATCATTTGATATAAAACATTGATTTTAGCTTTGAAAATTAAGATCAAAGCCCTTTAAGGTGAGAGGGTCATGAATACAATCCCATTCGAAGTACGACTTGGAAGATTATCACTCACAGCCATTAAGTTGTCTTTACTAACCAATGGTACTAAAAATTCCGGTCTTCCTTCCACATACCTTTTATAATATTAAAAAACACCCATGGTTATTCTAAATACTATGGAAAGTCAGAAGAATGGAAAACATTGTTTTTTTCCTCTTTTGTGAGTGTTTTTGTGGGTAAATGAGGGTAAATGGTTCTGGTATAGAAAAAATATCTGGCATAAATTATAGATTACATAAAGCAATGAAAAAAAAATTGAGATAAAATATTTAATTTAAACATAAATAAACTAATTAACTTCTAAAAATATTCAATTTAAACATAGATAATAAAATATTTAATTTAAATTTAAATAAACTAATTATGAAAAATATTCAAATTAAACATAAATAAATTAACAAACTGTGAAAACTATTTAACTTAAAAATAAATAAACTAACTAATTATGAAAAATATTCAATTAAAACATAAATAAATAAACAAACTGTAAAAAATATTTTGATATAAAATATTCAATTTTAACATAAATAAACAAACTGGCAAATAAATTTTTTTATGGCACTTCAAGTTGTACTAGAATTGGGTTTTCCACTAGTTTTAAAAACACTTGTAATTTTTTGATACAATACTCAATACAAAGTAGTGTAAGAGCATTATGTTTTTTTGTATATCAAGGTAGTGTAAAAGCATTATAATTTTTTAGATATCAGAAGAAGGCCAACACACCGAAGTTTCGAAATAACTTTCTAGACTGTTATGCGCGATCACGCTATCTCCGCACATGCATGATAACACACACAAGCATACACGCATACCCGTCCAGACACATATAGGCATACGTACATGTGCACAGGCATACCCCCACGGCTGGCACACACACAGGTAAGGAGCTGCCCTGGAATCAATCAAGAAGTCTCATAAGCAAGAGAACATGGGATGATCTAATGGGATGATCAAAGGGATGGGAGGATGGGGATTCAACCTTGCCTGGGGATTCAACCTTACCTGGGCAATAAAGCTGGGCAGGGGACCTTTCCTAGGGCATCAACCTGTCCTAGAGCTCTACAAACTTGAAAATTCAATATAAGCAATGAACTGCAACAATGTACATGAATTTAGATAACAAAATTGTTAGAAAAATTGGCTACTAATTTCTATGTCTTTACCCTGTCTTTACTGTAAAGTTACTTACTTTTCACCATTTTTATTCTGAATTTTAAGTATTTTTTTAGGGATTTTAAGTACTTATATGCAAATTTATGAATGGAATTTTTGAAACACATTACACACTGCTTTAAAATAATCTAGATGTTTTGGGAACAATTTCTACAAATAACTCTTGGTATTATCTCGAAAGCCTATTTGTCTCTAAAATTTTTAACTTAACACCATCTTGTTGAAAAATCACAAAAATCATAAATGCTCTAAAAAATAAAAGAAAGATCACCTCCAACTCTACTTTCAATTCATCTGCATATCAAAATATCAAATCATCCTTCTGTTACTCCTTAGCTCCAAAAAATCTAACGACCAGTGGAGGGTACCTATTCCTTCTAATTGCCTGACTTCTTTCCTGTCAAGAAAACAAATTAGTTCCCTTGATGAAACTTGGCACTCAATACAGCAATTCCGTTGATCAAACTTGGGACTCGATATAGGCTGTATTAAGGCTCGAAAGTTCTAGGTGCGCATTAGATATGGAAGAACCAGTGAACCACCCAAGGTCGTAGCTCAGTCAGATTGACAAACTTCCTTCTCATTGAACACACTGGCACGTGGATGCCTCACCATGAATGCCACGTGTTTGTTTGTTATTTTTTATTTTATATAATGTTTATGATATATTGAATTAGGTTTTTTATTTTTCATATTTGTAATAATGGGAGAATTAGGCTTTCCCTTTTTTAAATTTGTAATCCTTTTTAATTTATTTAAATATTTCTGGTATATTTTTTATTTAAATAGTTATAATGTTGTATAAAATGTATTAAATAATGTTATAAATATTACAATTAATTATTTTGTATTTTGCGTACAATGCTATAATTAATGTTTTATATACAATATAAAGAAAAGAAGGTGGCTTAATTAATTAATTAAATCAATAATGACAGTTAATACTAATATGGTGGTGGAGCACCTCCTGCCAAAGATTAAATTTGATGAGCTATATTTAGGATTTACATGCATTACAACCTTCAAACTTTTTTCTATAACCCACTCTAATTTTTCGCTAGGACTTCACTTTTACCTTAATTCACATCAACTTATGGTCTCCTAGTCCACGGGAGAGGTTGTGACCCCCTCCTACCACAATGTAGTCTCACGAGATGCTGAGTCTAGGAAAAACATGGCCCCCCTCCTACCACAATGTAGTCTCACGAGATGAGAATTTTAGGAAAAAGGTGGCGGCAACCACACCTCATCAATCCTCCCCGCAAGGATCTTGAGCACTATATCCCACAATGGATCAAGTCGTTGTGTTCCAAAAGTCTTTCAAAATCCCAAGTATGAGGTTAAGTCAAATAAAATCTTGGAGCACATAGAATTCATGCAAGGCCATGTTTTAATGTGTCAAATTTATTGATAATTCACCACCAAAACAAAACATCGAAGCACGGAGCAATGCTAAATGGCAGCTAAAAGTGCATGTTAATTTACATATTGGAGTCAACGGTTTTCTTACGATGATCTTCACTAATTTAGATGATCATTCAAGGGCATTTCAGAATGGCCCTTATTTTCTGAGCACAACACAATCCCTTTCAATAGGATCAAAAGTCGGTAGAGAAATCCTTACAACTACAACTCGAGCCCATGGTAGGCACTTCTACAAAGAAAATGAAAAACCGAGATAATGCACTCGATGGAGCCTGAAATGCATGAAGCAAAGACAATGTTGGAAGAAATGAAAATGGAGGAAAGTTCTCCGCTAAGCATAGAAGACTTGGATGAAGTGGAAGTAGAGGAGAAAACCCTCTCCGAGATACTAGAGTAGTTGCAATGCCAAGGACCGAGTTCAATTTTCAAGGTCGAAATGGCTCTTCTCAAACAATCATATCTTAGGATTCAAATCAAACTTTTTGGGAGAGTTTTGACTCAGAAATCCTCATCATTGTTCTCATTCTTTGGATTTGAGAGACCCCCTCAAACCAATAAAAGGAGACAAATGAGGTGGGAGGAAAAGTGCACAAGAGATAATACAACAAACACAGAATCTTCTCGCCAATTCACATAATATTAGTTCTCTTTCAAAGGTGTTTTTCCGCATACCTCCTTCTCAATGAAAGTAATTTTGTGGAACATAAGTGGTCTCAATAACAACATAAAATAGAGACTACTTAGAGACAAAATTAATAACAAAAAACCTATCATTATCATCTTGCACAAAGTAAATGTTGTTTGAGCCACCATGGAGGCTCTACTGGAGTAATGGTAGAAAAGGCATGAGTCGATCTCTCTTGATGCTCAAGGAACAACAGCCTATCAATCCTATTAAACCCCATTGAAGTAATTTTTCATGATTCATAGTAGCCCCCACGATCTTGTCTCATCCTCTCTCGAAAATTTCAACCAATCATATCAAAGAATATGGGTTTCTTAATGGCAATATATGGGGCACACATGTTGGGGATAAAATTTATTTTCTCAACAACCTCATTTAGCTTCAACAACTGCATTTGAATAAGAAATTCATTGTTGGAGGGGACTTCAATATGATTACCTCACACAATCCTTCAAATATGAAATTAGACACATGGCGTTAGCTGAGATAGAAATGGTAAATGGAATCTATACTTGGATAACAACAGAGGAGGTAGGCGCGAGATAAACTATACATATTTCTTATCTCATAATAATTATGGGAAAAATACCCCCTCTTCGAATATTCCATCATTACGAGTGCTCACACGGACCACTCGCCAATAGTGTTAGAATTGGACCTCAAAGAAGCTACAGAAACCTGACTAGACCACTCACATATAGTGCTAGAATTAGACCTCAAAGAAGTTTCTT